>CAUYLG010007895.1:0-41477 GCA_963573385.1 Cacajao melanocephalus | reverse complement strand
CTGACATAAGGACAGAAAATCAAACACTGCATGTTCTCACTCATAGGCAGGTGTTGAACAATGAGAACACATGGACACAGGGAGGGGAGCACTACACACTGGGGTCTGTTGGGGGGAAATAGGGGAGGGACAGCGGGGGGTCAGGAGCTGGGGAGAGATAGCATGGGGAGAAATGCCACATATAGGTGATGGGGAGGAAGGCAGCAAATCACACTGCCATGTGTGTACCTATGCAACAATCTTGCATGTTCTTCACATGTACCCCAAAACCTAAAATGCAAAAAAAAAAATAAAAATGATACAAGAAGTGAAGGGAGAAATATTCACGGAAATAGATAAAGAAAAAAAATAAATAATTCAGTAACCTTTAGACACACTTTTAGAAATGCAAAATGCTCCAGAAAGTCTCAGCAACAGAATTGAATAAGTAGAAGAAAGAAATTCAGAGCTCAAAGATGAGGCTGTCAAATTAATCCAATCCAACAAAGACAAAGAAAAAAGAATAAGAAAATATGAACAAAGCCTCCAAGAAGTCTGGGCTTATGTTAAATGACCAAGCCTAAGAATAACTGGTGTACCTGAAGAAGAAGAGAATTCTAAAAGCCTGGAAAACATATTTGGGGGAATAATCAAGGAAAACTTCCCCAGCCTTGCAAGAGAGCTAGACAGCCAAATACAAGAAGCAAAAAGAACACCTGGGAAATTCATCGCAAAAAGATCTTCACCTAGGCACATTGTCATCAGGTTATCCAAACCTAAGATGAAGAGAAGAATCTTAAGAGCTGTGAAACAGAAGCACCAGGTAACATACAAAGAAAAACCTATCAGATTAACAGCAGATTTCTCTGCAGACACCCTGAAAGCTAGAAGAGATTGGGGCCCTATCTTCAGCCTCCTGCTGACAGAATTCACCAGTACCAAATCACCACTATAAGAACTGCTAAAAGGAGCTCTAAATCTTTAAACCACTCCTGGAAACACATGAAATAAAACTTCTTTAAAGCGTAAATCACACAGGATCTATAATACAAAAATACAAGTTAAAAAATAAAAACAAAGTACACAGGCTACAAAGAGCACAATGAATGCAACAGTACCTCACATTTCAGTACTAACATCAAATATAAAAAACCTAAATGCTCCACTTGAAAGATACAGAACCACAGAATAGATAAGAACTCAGAAACCAACTATCTGCTGCCTTCAGGAGACTCATGTAACACATAAGGACTCACATAAACCTAAAGTAAAGGGGTAGAAAAAGGCATTTCATGCAAATGAACACCAAAAGTGAGCAGGGGTAGCTATCTTATATCAGACAAAACAAACTATAATGCAACAGGAGTTAAAAGAGACAAAGGGACAGTATATAATGGTAAAAGGCCTTGTCCAACAGGAAAACACCACAATTCTAAATATATATGTATCAAACACTGGAGCACCCAAATTTATAAAACAATTACTAGTAGGCCTAAGAAATGAGATAGACAGCAACACAATAATAGTGGGGGACTTCAATTCTCCACTGACAGCACTAGACAGATCATCAAGAGAGAAAGTCAACAAAGAAACAATGAATTTAAACTATACCTTAGAACAAATGGACTTAACAGACATATACAGAATATTTTATCCAACAACCACATTTTATTAACAGCGCATGGAACTTTATACATTTTATTCAACAGCGCATGGAACCTTCTCCTAGATAGACTGCATGGTGGTAGCCCATAAAACAAGCCTCCATACACTTAAGAAAACTGAAATCATATCAAGCACTCTTTCAGACCACAGTGGAGTAAAACTGGAAATCAACTCCAAAAGGAAACTTCAAAACTATGCAAATACATGGAAATTAAATAACCTGCTCCTAAATGAGCATGGGTCAAAAATGAAATCAAGATGGATATTAAAAAATTCTTTGAACTGAATGACAATAATGATACAACCTATCAAAACCTCTGGGATACAGCAAAGGCACTGCTAACAGGAAAGTTCATAGCCCTAAATGCCTACATCAAAAAGTCTAAAAAAGTACGAACAGACAATCTAAGGTCACACCTCAAGGAACTAGAGAAACAAGAACAAACCAAACCCAAACCCAGCAGAAGAAAGGAAATAACCAACATCAGAGAAGAACTAAATAAAATCGAAACAAGAAAAAAAGAAGATAAGTGAAACAAGATGGTACTGTCAAAATATAAATAAAATTGATACACCATTAGCAAGATTAACCAAGAAAAGAAGAGAGAAAATCCAAACAACCTCACTCAGAAACAAAACAGGAGGTATTACAACTGACACCACTGAAATACAAAAGATCATTCAAGGCTACTATGAACACCTTTACACACATAAAACAGTAAACCTAGCAGAGATGGATAAATTCCTAGATAAATACGACCATCCTAGCTTAAATCAGGAAGTATTAGATCCCATGAACAGACCAATAACAAGCAGTGAGATTGAAACGGTAATTTTAAAATTACCAACAAACAAAAGTCCAGGACCAGACAGATTCACAGCAGAATTCTACCAGACATTCAAAGAAGAATTGGGACCAATCTTTTTGACACTATTCCACAAGATAGAGAAACAAGGAACCCTCCCTAATTCATTCTATGAAGCCAGCATCACCCTAATACCAAAACCAGGAAAGGACACAACCAAAAAAGAAAACTACAGACCAATATCCTTGAACAACATAGATGCTAAAATTCTTAACAAAGCAGTAGCTAACCAAATCCAAAAACATATCAAAAAGATAATCCACCATGATCAAGTGGGCTTCATACCAGGAATGCAGGGATGGTTTAACATACGCTAGTCAATACATGTGATACACCACGTAAACAGAATTAAAAACAAAAAATCACATGATCATCTCAACAGATGCAGAAAAAGCATTCAACAAAATCCAGCACCTCTTTATGATTAAAACTCAGCAAAATCAGAATACAAGAGACAGACCTCAATGTAATTTAAGCCATCTTTGACAAACCTACAGCCAACATAATACTGATTAGGGAAAAGTTGAAGGCATTCCCTCTGAAAACTGGAACAAGACAAGGAAGCCCACCCTTAGCACTCCTCTTCAAGATAGTACTGGAAGTCCTAGCCAGAGCAATCAGAGAAGAGAAAGAAATAAAGGGCATCTCAATTGGTAAAGAGGAAGTTAAACTGTCACTGTTTGCTGATGATATGATTGTTTACCTCAAAAACCCTAAGGACTCCTTCAGAAAACTCGTAGAACTGATACAAGAACTCGGCAAAGTTTCTGGATACAAGATTAATGTACACAAATCAGTAGCTCTTCTATACACCAACAGTAACCAAGCAGAGAATCAAGTCAAGAACTCAACCCTTTTCACAATAGCTGCAAAAAATTATATATTTTGTAATATACCTAACCAAGGAGTCGAAAGGTCTCTACAAGGTAAGCTACGAAACACAGCTAGAAGAAATCATAGATGACACAAACAAATGGAAACACATCCCATGCTCATGGATGGGTAGAATCAATATTGTAAAAATAACCATACTGCTAAAAGCAATCTACAAATTCAATGCAATCCCTATCAGAATAACACCATCATACTACCATCATTCTTTACAGAATTAGGGGAAAAAAAAACTCTAAAATTCATATGGAACCAAAAAGGAGGCTGCATAGCCAAGGCAAGACTTAGTAAAAAGAACAAATCTGGAGTTGTCACACTATATCAAACTATGATATCAAACTATACTATAAGGCCATAGTTACCAAAACAGTGTGGTACTGGTATAAAAATAGGCACATAGACCAATGGAACAGAATAGAGAACCCAGAAATAAACCCAAACACTCACAGATCAACAAAGCAAATGAAAATGCCCTTTTCAACAAATGATCCTAGCCATAACTGGCTAGCCTCATGTCAGAGAATGAAACTGGATCTTCATCTCTCACCTTATACAAAAATCAACTCAAGATGGACTAAGGACTTAAACCTAAGACCTGAAACTATAAAAATTCTAGAAGATAACATTGGAAAACCCCTTCTAGACATTGGCTTAGACAAGGATTTCATGACCAAAAACCAAAAAGCAAATGCAATAAAAACAAAGATAAATAGCTGGGACCTAATTAAACTAAAGAGCTTTTGCACAGCAAAAGTAACAGCAGAGTAAACAGACAACTCATAGAGTGGGAGAAAATCTTCACAAGCTATACATCTAACAAAGGACTAATATCCAGAATCTACAACGAATTCAAACAAATCAGTAAGAAAAAAAACCAATCCCATCAAAAAGTGGGCTAAGGATATAAATAGACAATTCTCAAAAGAAAATATACAAATGGGCAATAAACATGTGAAAAAATGCTCAAAATCACTAATTATCAGGGAAATGAAAATCAATACCACAATGGGATAACATCTTACTCCTGCAAGAATGGCCATAACCAAAAAATCGAAAAACAGTAGATGTTGGTGTGGATGTGGTGAACAGAAAACACTTCTACACTGCTGGTGGGAATGTCAACTAGTACAGCCACTATGGAAAAGAGTGTGGAGATTACTTAAAGAACTAAAAGTAGAACTACCACTTGATCCAGCAATGCTACCACTGGGTATCTACCCGGAGGAAAGTAAGTCATTATTTGAAAAAGACACTTGCACATGCATGTTTGCAACAGCACAATTCACAATTGCAAAATCGTGGAACCAAATATAATGCCCATCAATCAATGAATGGATAAAGAAACTGTGGTATATATACAATGGAATACTATGCAGCCATAAAAAGGAATATTGCAGTGACCTGGATGAGATTGGAGACTATTATTTTAAGTGACGTAACTTAGGAATGGAAAACCAAACATCGTATGTTCTCATTGATATGTGGGAGCTAACCTAGGAGGACGCAAACACGTAAGAATGATGTAATGGACTTTGAGGACTTGGGGGGAAGAGTTAGTGGGGGATGAGGGATAAAAGACTACAAATATGGTGCAATGTGTACATGGGTGATGGGTACACCAAAATCAACAAAATTTTGAAGTTACTACACTACAGAAGTTACACATGCAACCAAATACCACCTGTACCCCAATAACTAACTTATGGAAAATAAAAAACTTTATGTTATTTCTACTAGGTGTTTAAGGTCATCAAACTATGAGTTCAACCTAAGAACAATGTGCAAGTGGAAGTGCAGTGTCCATTACTTCTCATCTATTAAGCCCATCCATAAAACAAAACAAAACAAAACAAAATCTCATGTATTTAACTTGTAGGTTTTTGCGTTTGTGATACTTGCTCAAAATTCATGTGCTGTAAAACAGTTACAAGGGAAATAACTTGATAATGGCTAGCTTTGTCTAATGTTTCATAAAATTTTCACAAGTAACCCAAGCATGATGTTAAGAATAAGTGACTTAAATATAGTAGGACAAAACTTTTAAAATATACATTTTAACAATGAAAAAAGAAAAATATGGTAAATTGACTTTATTAAAATTAGAAGTGTGTGCTGTTCAAAAGAGACAATTAGAAAAAAGAAATGCAATGTACAGAGTGAGAGAAAATATTTTCAAAACATATGTCAAATGATCCAAAATATAGAGAAATGTCTGCCAATTTAATAATAGATAAAACACCTTCCAATAAAAAAATGGGTGAAATGTTTGGACCATTTACAAAATAAGATCAAATTAATAGCTGACAAAAATAGAAAACATTGGTCAATGCCATTGGCATCAGGGTAATATAAATTAAAAGTCACAATGAGATACTACTACCAGGTCACTTGAATGACTGAAATTTTAAAACTGGCAATAATCAGAAGTTGGTAAGGATGTAGCATAACTGACACTCTCACACATCATTGCTGCTGATGCAAAATGGTGCATGCATTTCAGAAAATAACCAAAAAGAGGTAAAACTGACACTGGCTGAAACCTCAAACAGCAAAGTTTTCTGTTGTTTTAAAACTGGCAGATAAATCACAGTATCTTGAATTGTAGAACTGCCAAATTCGATCTATTAAAATTTGTCCTCAAGAGAAATAATTACTTTGCAAATGAAAATTCACAGTAGGAGAACTGACTCTGTCAAATTTGATAGCAAAAAAATATTTTTTAAAGGAATCAAATCTGTGTGCTAAATATAAAAATTAGTTAACTACAATGAAAAAATTACATGAAAATATGGAAGCTATTTAACTGTGCCATATAAAACATTGACCCATAGCTTAGTTTGACATTATGGGATCTATTTAAGAAGCCACAAGCTTGATGGACAATGGATCAATGTTGCCATAATTATAATTTTTTTAATTTGCATTTTAAAATTTTCCATGTCAAAATTTCGAAGGTCGCAATGGCCTGAGACCATGAATTTCCCACGACTGCATCAGTGAGCACACCACCTGAGCCACTCGTGACCTTCCTTTCACAAGGAAAAGGAAGACATCAGCATCTCCAGGTGCACTTCTCAGTGTGACAGGAAGAATGGCAATCACTAAAGAAAAGCAAAGATAATGTTGTTTGAAAGAACATTATCTCTTCCCCACAATTGAATTGTTCTTTCAAACAACGTTATCTCCTCCCACAGTTTATTTTACCAAATGATGCTGCAGTGCAAATTACAGAGCCCAGCAGTGTGGGTGAACGTTCTGGTTTCTCTGTTCAGCGTTACCTGTCCAGCACCAGATCCTTGCTGGGTCTTAATGCAATGACACCAAGGGGTGGAATCACGCCTGCAATTATTCAAAGACCAAAACCTAAAGGGAAAGAAATTGTAGAAAGATCGTATTATTTATAAAGTTAAACCATTTTCTGTAATGTGTACAAGATGGTTGTTACTGAGCCTTCAGGGCTGTGATCAAGCCCTTCAGTTCTGCCCCATGTAAATAACCTGGCAGCTTATTCTGCCCATACCAATGATAATGAATTGCAAAAATGTACAATCGTGTACTTGCTGGAATTTATGATTCTTTCATCACCATCCTTAAAACAGATATCAAATGTTACTTGCAAAAGCCCAATAAAATGTTTCTAACTGCATTTTTGCTTAAGTTGTATCAATTCTCTCATTACATACTATTGGTCAATAGGTAATTAGAAATGCAATGTGCTTATCTCTAACTATTTTTATTTCATCCTTATCTCTTCTAGGTAAACTGCTGGTTTGTTTACACCCTCATCTTTTCACATAACTCTGGCTGAAATAAAATGTGTATATTCAGCAGTCTCAAAGCAGAATACTTGCAGTGCTCTCTCTGTTTTTCATCAACTCTCCCTTCAAGAAACTCAGTCAACTATTTTCTTCTTAGAACCCTTCCCGACCAAAACAATCAAGAAAATGAGTTTTCATCTCTCAGTCTGAATCAACCACTCAGATGGTTTTACAAGTTGACCTCCTGAGTATAGGGCTGTACCATTCATAGACAAAAACTACCTCCTTGTGGGGCTGTCCACATCTCCTGATGCCCAGCCCTGCTTTCCATCTGGCCATCATAGTCTGGATAATCCTTTGTTCCTTTTTCAGATCTCCTTTTTTGCTCCTGTTAGATAAATCTCCTTGGTGCCCAACTGAATACACCCTTTGTTCTGAATGGAAAACTATTCTAAAAAACAGCAATGAGTAAGAAAAGTGACCCACGTGCAAAGCAGCAGGATAACAGAAGTTCTGATCCTGACAATAATTCCCTGTATAGGGAATTTCCAATAAGTACACCATCAATACATAATACCAAGAAACATCAGTGAGTCTTTTTGGTTTCCCATTGGACAGTAGAAAGTGATTGAGGCTATAATAAATGAATCTACATATACTAGTTAATATCAATACTGAATGAATAAAACGCTGGAAGGAAAAAGACTTACCCATTTCAAAACTTGCTTAGCCGAAATGTGATAGAAGAGAATCCACCGTGTTGGGTACATACAAACCATAGAATACTGTGCAGTCATAAAAAGAGAAATAAATCATGTCTTTACAACAACATGAATACAGCTGAACACCATTATCTTAAATGAACTAATGCAAGAACAGCAAACCAAATATCATGTGTTCTTACATACAAGTGGGAGCTAAACATTGGATACTCATGGACACAAAGATGGCAACAATAGACACCGGGGACTACTAGAGGAGGGAGAGAGAGAAAGGACTGAAAAACAAACTGTTGGGTACTATACTCAGTACCTAGGTGACAGGCTCATTCATACCCCAAACCTCAGCATCACACAATATACCATGATAGCAAACCTGCACATGTACCCTCAGAATCTGAAATAAAAGTTGAAAGGGGAAGAAAAGGAATACACTATGTTGAAATAAAAAACAAATAACAAGCACTGAACAACGAGGTCAGATAAGACATTTAAAAATGCAATGATAGACTTACTAGAAATTAATGACAGTGTTCACAAAATACGCCTGCCTAATTTTTGATTTGGGAAGAATGTTGCCTTTTTATTGTCTAATGTATCATTAATTTTAACAATATATTTGATGAACCATGGGAGAGTCATTTTTGAATACAGGATAGAAGGTTCATATAAATTTATTAGAATAGCTTATATAATTTAGTATATTTGTAGTATTTTATTAAAATTTAGTAATTTATTAAATTTTCAGATCTTCTGTTTTCTTTATTACCATGCTGAGAAAGCTATTTTAGTTTCCCAGTGCTATCATGTTTCTGCCAATTTCCTGTTGAAATGCTAAGATCTTTTGCTTTACATAATTTAATTCAATTTGTTTTAGTACAGTGTCATAGACATTATATTGATGAAATGAATAATTGTTTTCTTTTTAATTTTTATTACAGAATAAGAAATATACAAAATTATAAAAATAACACACAGATGCCTGTGTACCACCAAATCAACTTTAAAACCAAAACACTGAAGGAACAGTTAGTTCATCTTTGAAATCTCTCCCCTGGGCTATCCATCTTCATTCTCCCCCAACTAAATAAACCCTTTATACTAATTTTTAGGTTTATATTTCTCATAAATTTTTATACCTTTGCTAGCACATTCATAAATAATATAGTATTATAGTATACTTATATAGTGGGATTTTATGCAGCAATAAAAATAAATGACCTTGAGTAAGACTTTTCAAGTAATATAAATCTAAAAACCATACTTAGCAAACATAACCAAGTACAGAAGAACATACGCAATGTGAAATCATTTACATTACGTTTTTTTTAAAAGAATTGTACCTTATCCCTATCAAATAATCCTTGTTCTCTCACTTTTATCTGTTTGCATTAAATGCTTATTTTTTAATCTTTAATATACTGAAGTCTGGTTTATTTTGTTTCCATTTTCATGATTTACATGTCCACACTTAGCTTTCATTTTTTAAAGGCAATTTTGCTTTAGATATGTTTATTTATACAAAATAAAATTTGAAAGACTTTGTCTTTTAATATAGTAGTTCAACATTCAACCAATAGCATATATAAATGAAATATTTAGACATCTTTTTATTTTGCTTTTGCATGTTTTTAAATTTTCTTGCTGTTTCTTTTGTTTTTGTTCTCTAGCCAAATAAACTATACAACCTTCATTTTTTTCATAACCAGTGTTTTCATAGATAATGGATAGAGAGATTGGTAAGACAGATGATTAATGGATTGATCAATTTATAGATGGATAGATAGATGATAGATAGATAGATAGATGATAGATAGATAGATGATAGATAGATAGATAGATAGATAGATAGATAGATAGATAGATAGATAGATAGATTACATCTTGTTTTCAACAACCAGTTTCAGGCTTTTCAAAACTATACTTAATCTACATTTCTTAACCTATGCATCTTACATTTGTCATAGTTAAGTCAAAAACAGTATATTTTGCATTCTCCTCTATGGAGTAGAACATTCTAATTATATTTGTATGTTTCTTTTTCTTCCCTTTGTCCCCACTGCTGGACATTATTTGTATAATTAAATTTTAAAAACTTTGTTATATTATCATTTTTAAATATACATGTTCTTTTTTGACAAAAATGTTTGACATTTGAATTCAGTTCTAAATCAGGTACACAGGTGTTTTTATTTATTTCAATTGTTGAACTTTTCTCTCATTTGCCATACCTCTCTTGGTACTTATCTCCCACGTTTTGAGATTAATGTAGATCTAGCTTTCAAAGAGATGGGCTACCTTCAGATAGATATCACAAGCAGGTGCATGAACCATGTGTGAGCATGGGTTTATCTTGCCTTGACACATTAAAAGGGGGTGATTATAGAGGACAAAATCAGGCCTGGTGCAGTGGCTCATACCTATAATCTCGGCACTTTGGGATCCTGAGCAGGGAGGATCACTCGAGCCCAGGAGTTTGACACCACCCTGGGCAACATACTTATACTTTATCTCTACAAAAAAAATAAAAAATAAAAACATTAGCCAAGTGTGGTGGTGTGTACCTGTGATCCCTGCTACTCAGGACACTGAGGTAGGAGGATCACTTGAGCCTGGAAGGTCAAGGCCACAGTAAGCTGTGATCATGCCACTGCATTGAAGCCTTGGTGACACAGTGAGACCCTGTCTTAAAAAGAAGGTATGGTGGTGCATGCCTGTAGTCCAGCTCCTTGGAAGACTGAGGTGAGAGAATCGCTTGAGCCCAGGAATTTGAGGTTGCAGTGAGCTATGATCGCATCACTGCACTCAGCCAGGGTAACAGAGTGAGACCTTTCTCTCTAAAAATAAAAAATAAAAAGTTACAGGACAAAATTCAGAGCTGCATTTACTATTGCAAATGAGAAGTCTCAGATGAGGCTTTTTTTTTTCCTTTTTTCCTTTGTGAGAAATCAATCTTTTTTCCCTCATTCCTCTCCCCTATCTCACACTAGATGATTATAAATGCTAGCTTTATTCATCTAGTTAGAAAATTTTGCCAGGGTATGTGTAGTCGCTTTGTCTTGGCGTCGTGTGATAAAATCTTTTCATCTGTATACCCAGCCAAGAAAAGCAGCTGTCCACTGCCACCTCCACCTCATCACATCTTTAGTTACTGCTTCTGTTCTGTTAAATTACCCTGGTTTCTCTTCCAGCCAAATGTCTTTATGTTGGGTCCATTTTCATCTTTATATGTATACCATGTTATCTCATTGTTTTTATTTATTTATTTATTTATTTATTTATTTAGACAGGGTCTTTCTTTCTCATCCAGGCTGGAGTACAGTGGCACAATCATAGTTCACTGCAGCCTCAACCTCCTGGGCTCAAGCTATCCTCTTGCCTCAGCCTCCCAAGTAGCTGAGACTACAGGTGTGTGCCACCACACCTGACCTGCTTTTAGGATCTTTAAAACAGAGCACACCCCTTCAATAATTAGGAGAAATACAAGACAGAAATATAGATTTTATTACCTACAGGTTGGGCAGGTGGGTACACAGCACACCCAGAGGCTGCACACAGAGGTCAGGGAAATCAGGCAGGGAAAGAGAGTGAGGGATCAATAGGCCAATGCCTTTACTGGGGTTCAGGGCAGTGTCAAAACACATTTCTGGAGAGAAGTTTTCATTGGTAGGTTTAAAGCAAACAGGCATGAGTTCATCGCTTTGACTGAAAGGGGGTCACTGCAGCATGTCTCACAGTCCATGCAAGGTGTGGTGCTCAGCAGGGCCAGTCAAACAGGCAGTATCTGGTGTTCCCATAGGGAGGTGGTCACCAGGATGCAGTTGTATAAGGACGTACCTCCATAGACCATACTGAGGAACTGGGAGGAGGTATAGAACTAGAAAGTGTGTCAAGCATGACTGAGCCCTGCTTGTGATATGAGAAAGTTAAACATATTTAAAATGGATATCAAGGCAATATAAAATTATAAGAATTCACTACACTCATAATTTTTCCATCTTTGATTATTTTTCCTGTATTGTGGGGAAAGTTTTTCTCAAGTGTATCCTTCACGTTTATTGATACTATCTTCTGTAGAACCAATTCTGGTTTTTACCTAAATATATATGGATTTTAATTATGAAATTTTTAGCACCCTTGAAGTTCTTCCTATCTCATTCATCTCCCTTTTCTTCCTTTTCTCTTGTTATTTATTGCAGTTGCTGGCCTCTTTATATTTTACTCTTTTTTTCATAGAGGCCATATTTTCCTTTACTCTATTTATTATTACAAAGAGTTTTTTTGAATTTTATTCTTCTGGATTTTTTTCCTAGATTCATAGGTGCCCTATGATTCAGTTAGAGTGCTCTCTTTGCCTAGATTTAAGGTACTTTTTCAAGGGTCTGTGATACTTTTTAAATCTGTTTGCTCATCTTTAATAATGTTTAAGAGTTTGTCAATAAAGTGGGTTTATGAATCATCTTCATTTTTTTCTACTGTCTTCCAACTCAATCGCTAATCATCAACTAGAGGCAGATAAGGATAGAGAGTGGGGTTTGTAGATTTCTTTTGGTTTTTATCCATCAAGGATTTTGTCTTCTATCAACTCTGCTATCTCAGAGCTACAATTAGGAGGAAAAGTCTCATGACATCAGGCTGCACCTTCCATGAACCTACTAAAGTACCATCTTTCTTAGATTGTCTTTGCTTTTGCCTGAAACAAAAATGTAGTGCATTAAGAATCACAGTCTTCAACATGGGCTAATACTAAGGATGTCCATCAATGACCCAAGTCATGAGCATTTTAAAATATTTTTCAACTAAAAACCATGGGAAGTGTGATGAAAAGGTTATTGGTCTAGAAAGTCAACTGTGGCAAATATTGTAGACTGGTCATTCAATACCTGTTTCTGTTCACTTTTAGCTTGTTTTGCTGTAATATCAAAATTGGGAAAGATGCAAACTAGCTTTTCCAGTCTCTATTGCAAATAGAGTTTCCGCTGAGACCAACTTTTTGTTAAGCAGATGAACCCATGAAAGAATTCTGAGGTAGAAGAGAGCAGCAGAAGTGGAAGACATGAAGAGAAATGGAGTCTTCTGGCAAACAAAGGAGAAAGGGTATTTGGTAGGTCTGCATCAGCTATAGCAGAGACTACAGTTTCCAAAACATTTTGTCTTGCGTTCTAAGCAGCACTCTTGGGATTTTGCTAGTGCAGATGGACATTTCTTCTGAATTTTCAAATCCTGGCTGTATAACATCTTAGCTTCATTCCCTAATGCACTGTTGTTCATTTTTCTTCACAGTTTGCAAATTTTAACTTGTTTGAAGGCCCTGAAGTGATTTTTTTTGTTAGTTAGCTACCTTGTGAGGAAATTCCAACTCTCTTAATGACTGCCCATAGAGCCATCTGTGGAAGGATTCCAGAGGGCACAGTTCTCATCTCAGTGCATGTAAATGGCACCTCCAAAGAATTGAAGATATGGTGATACCCTCCATCTCTACCACTCCTCATTCCACGAAGAACATAAATAAAGCCAGATCCAAGAATACACCAGATACCAATTACAACATGCGACCTGAGAGAGAATAGTATACACTCAGAAAAAAACCATTCTATTTCTAATTTAATTTCTTCTGCAAAAGTTTTCCATTAAAAAGTACAAAATCTAGATATATAGTGAATTATCTTAGCTACTAATTGTTAATTCCAATGGCAGCTGCTATTCTCTTTGGATATTTTTTCCCAGAGTGAAATAAACACATACCAGGTACTTAGTAAGAAGCTCCTGATCTGGGACAAATGTTTTTCTAGCTTTCCAATAGGGAGAAAACACTAGAATCTATTTTTTCACTTGTCTAGATTATCAGTACACATTTATGTTCTGATCTCAGAACTACATCAGTTCTATAGCTCCCTGTCATGGCAAAATTCAATCATCAGAGGCATTTATCCTATCATCCCTCTTCCCCCAACAAAGGATATTTTGTTGGCCCACTGTATTGGTGACATCACAAAGATGGGACCTGATGACAGAGTAATGATATGTACCTTAGATGCCCTGGTAAGACACATGCATGACAAAGGATGTAGAGTGAGTCTCATGAAAATTCAAGAGGCCAATTTGTCAAATACCAACTCCCAAGTTAAAGACAATTTGCTACACTGGGAACACCTACCATTAAAAAAATTATTGTGCTTAATTGGCCCACTGAATTTTAAAGAGAACATATCCATATTTGAATGTATCGTTCTAACTCACTTATGAAGCAACCCTTCGGACTATAGGGCAAAATATCCTGCCCCTTAGCTTTTCTGATTCAGTGAATTGAAAAGACCCTTGATGTGAATGCAGTTTATTGGGAGGCTATATGGAGCCTGTGGCAAATTCCAATAGGAAAATCACAGAGAATGCCCCTGAGTTTTGCAGCAAAGCTCTGCTCTCTTCAGCAAGTAGCTGTTCTTCTAAAAACCAGCCCTTGGCTTGCTATTGGATCCTTGTTGAAACTGAATGTAATCAAGTAATCCAGGTTGCTTTAAATGAAATGGGTCTTTTCTGTTACACCAGTGTGCAATATCAGAAGTGGCTTGTAGACAACATCACTAAGTGGAAGTGATAACATACAGTGTAAGGTCCTAGGTGATCTGGACTGTGCAAATTAATTGCATAAGCAGAAAAGCTTCAATTATATTAATGACAAAGTAAAATCTTACCATTTAAATAAAATCTGGATATAATACAAAAAAGCTAGCTGCTGCCAGAAGACATCATCAGGAGTGAGCAGAAGCAGACATAACAGCACTGGAGATACATACTTAGAGGAAAGTAGTTGTACAAAGGGAGGGATCATTTTCATGGCCTTTAGCTTGGGGACTAGTGTTGTTAGCATAGCATATGAGGTAGCGGAGACACCAGCAGAGAATACTTAGCTTTTCTGACCTGGCAAATTAGAAAACTGATTTGGGAAAACTGTTTATTAGAGTGCGAAAAACTTGGAACAAAAAAAATCCAAGAAGAGATTCCAAAATATGCCTAGCCACATCTTTGTGTGATTTAGGAACCTCGCCTTCATAGAATAGACTCAAAGCAGCTTAGCTAATGACAAACTACCTAAACTGAGAACAGAGCTACCGTCTAATAAAGTTTTCAGTTCAAGTCCAAACAAGATAATTGCCTACAAAATTTAAACAAGCATTGGAGAAAGTGTTATAATGTCCAAAACGACCGAAGTAAAAAGAACCAAGAAAAGGGAACACATTCTCAAGAGAAAAGAAAATCACCTGTGAGTCACCCCAAGATGACTCAGATATTAAAACTAATAACTGAGGATATTCAAGTGACTGTGATAATTATCTTTAGTGGGTACAATAAATAGGCCCCCAATAAGTGAATTTTAGGAAATCTCACCTTAGAAATAGAAACAATAACAATGAGCCAAATGGAAATTCTACAACTGAAAAAAATAAATTATCTGCAATAAGTAATTCTTCTTTTAAAAATCAATTCTTGGCTTGCTATTGGGTCCCAGTTAGGTCCTAGATGAATAAATGTAATAGCTGAATAGAGATGTCAGAGGAAAGTGTAAGTGAACTCGAAGACGGAGCAATGATATGACCCAGCACAATGTGAAGAATAATGCTATAGTTTGGATATCTGTCCCCTTGGAAACTCATGTTGAAATTTAATCTCCAATGTGGCATATCTAAAGGTGGAGTTTTTAAGAGGTGACTGGGTCATGTTGGCTCTGCCCTCATGAATAAGTTAATCCACTCAGGGATTAATAAGTTATCACAGAAGTGACATTACTGGCTTTATACAAAAAGAGACCTGACCTAGCGCACCCCCTCAGCATGTGATGCCCTGCACCACCCTGGGACTCTACGGAGTCCTCACCAGCAAGAAGGCCCTCACCAGATTCAGCCCCTCAACTCTGGACTTCTCAGTCTCCATAAGTGAAAAAAATAAAATTCTTGTCTTTATAAATTACATAGTTTTAGGTATTCTGTTATAAGCAACAGAAAACAGACTAAGACAAAGAAATAAAAGCTAAAAAATGAAAAGCATGAACAGTATCAGAGACTGACTTGTTAAATTATACAAAACTATGCAACACAAATCTAATTAAAGTATGAGGAGAACACAAAGGTAATGGGGAAAAAGTAATATATCTGAGGAAATACCAACTGAAAATGTCCCCATTTGATGGAAGACAGAAATGTAAAGACACAAGATGATCAGCAAACACCAAAAAGAATAAACATCAAGTCCATCATAATAAAAAATTTCAACGTCAAAGGTATGAGCAAATCTTGAAACTAGTAAGAGAAAAATGACACATTAAATAAAGAAAAACAACAATTCAGGTAGTGGGGTTGTCTCATCAAAAGTCAAAGTGGCCAAAGAGAGTGAAACAACATCTTTCAAGTGCTCAAAGAAGAGGCCGAACAACTCAGTATTATATACCTGGTGAGACTATACTTAAAGAATTAATGCAAAATAGAAATATTTCCAGATAAACAATAACCTAAGGAAATAATTAGAAAAGTTTCTAAAGAAAGTCTTCAGACTGAAGAAACTTGGATACTATGTAGGAACTTGGATTCTTAGAAAGGAATAAAGTTCACTGGAAATGGTGAGTCACATTCCCTGACTCTTATTTGCCATTTAAAGTAGAGGTGTAGCGCAAACAACTATAGCATCAAGAATGTGAGCATATGTAGACATATAGTGTTGAAAGGTTTCTACATTTTACAGGAAGTGGTGAAATATTAACTTAAAGTGGGCAGTTAAAGGCTAAAGCGATGTACCATAATCTCTACGACAATCACCATAATAATGCAAAGAAATATAGTTAAAAGTCAATAGGAAAATTTGAAATTATAAAAGAATTCGAATAATTCAAACAAAGGAGGGGATGAATAGAAAACATATAATAAAATAATATCTTCATATCTAACCATTAGAATAATTACATGAAATGTGTTTAGTTTGCAGGGTTTTTTTCTATAGCAGAATAATTACATTAAATGTTAATGAGCTGAATGATGCAACAAAATGAAGAAGTCATTAGAATGAATTTTAAAAATCAAATTTTATGTTATCTACCAAGATGTAGATTAGATATAAATACAGATATACTGAAAGTAGATGAATAGAAAATGATATGCCATGCAAACATAAGCATAAGAAGGCTGCAGGCCTCAATTAATATAACATAATACATATTTAAAGACAAAATAATTACCAGAGGTAAAGATACACAGTATGATAAAATGGTCAAATCATCAGGAAGATGTACAAGTTGTGAATTTAACAGAGCTTCAAAGTACATGAAGCAAAACTTGATCCAATTAAAGAAAAAAGCAGATAATTCTACACTCCAAATTATTTATTTTAACACAGGAGTCAGCCAATTTTCTCCCTAAAAGACCAAAGAGTAAACATTCAGGCTTTGGACATATTCTTTTTTGGGATACGTGTGTGTGTGTGTGTGTGTGTCCTTTTAAGAATGTAAAAATCATTCTTAATTTGAAAGCTCAACTGATAGACTAGTTAAACAAAAGAATCAACAAAGACAGAGAATATTTGAACAACACTATTGGTAACCTAGAGTAAACTGGTATTTATAAAGCATTACACCCAGCCACCCAACAACAGAATACACATTCTTTACAAGTATGTAAGCTACATTTGCCAGGATGGTCTATATGCTTAGCAATTTTCTTAAGGTCTCAAATTTAAAAATTTGAAGTCATGTGTGTTTTCTGACCAAAATAGGATTGAATTAGAAATCAACAAGATATATAGGAAAATCTGAAATATTTAGAAATCAAACACTTTGAAACAATTAATGGGTGAAACAGGAAATCGCAAAGGATATCATCCATTGATTAAATAAAATTGTCATGAAAGGCAAAATGTTAAAAATTTTCAGGCGTAGAGAAAATAATACTAAGAGAGAAATTAAGTGCTTATGCTAGAAAAGAAGAAAGAATGAAGATTAAGTTTTACAGTTTTCACTGCAAGAAATCAGAAGAAAAAGTAAATCCTATGTAGGTAGAAGAAAGAAAATAAAAACCAAGAGAAAGAATCAATGAAGTAGAATAGAAAAATCAAGAAAGAAAATAAATGAAACCAATATCTAGTTCTTTAAAAAGATCAGTAACATTGGCAAGCTCCTAGCAAGATTGATCTAAGGACAGAAAACAAGGGAAGACAAAAATTATCATGATTAGAAGCATAAAAGGAGAAGTTACTATGGATCCCACAAACATTAAAAGGATAACTATTATAAATAACAACTTTAGTATATTAGATAAAATTATTAAAAGATACAAATATCCAAAATGAAAACAAATGATTGTGCTCTATTTATTTAGGTGGAAAATATATTAACGAGATTAAATTAATAATTAAAAACCTCAGAAAGAAACCTCCAGGCCCAAATATCATCACTGGTAAATTTAATTAAACCTTTAAAAAATAAATAATAAAGTTCTTAATAAACTCTTTTAGAAAATCGATGATGAGGAACATTCTAATTTATTTTGCAAGGGGAGCATTACCCTGATACAAAGACATTACAAGAAAAGAAAACAAAAACCATTATCCTTCATGAACATAAATGCAAAAAAAAAGAACACCCAAAATTTTATAAATAAAATCCAGTGATTATGTATATTAAGGATAATCCGTCATAATCATGTGGTGTTTATCAAAGAAATACAAGGCTGATTTATATTCAAAAATCAATGTAATTTAAATACATTTACAAAATACGAGAGAAAATGCATATGATTAGTTCAATAGACTCAAAAAATTCAACACCAATTTATGTTAAAAATTCTCACTAAAATGAAAACTTTCTCAACTGAGTAAAGGACATAAAAGAAAAACCTACAGTTAACATCATACTCAATGGCAAAAAGGCTCAACACATTGTACATAAATTCAGAAATAAAGCCAAAATATCTTCCTACAACTTCTGCTTAACATTGTATTAGAGTTCCTAGCTAGTGATATAAGGCAAGAAAAAGAAATAAAAGGCATACAGATTATAAAGTGATATGTAAAATTCTATTCACAAAAGACAAGATTAAATATTCCTGAAAGGTCTTTAAAAACTATTTGAACTAATAAGTGAATTTATTGGGGCCACAAAATACAAAGTCAGTGTGTAGAAAATCAATTGTATTTCAGTTGTAGTCCATTGTAAATCAATTGACTTGTAAATAAAAATTTAACAAGCTTCTTCCAATACTATGAAAAAATAAAGCACTTGGCAATAACCTTAATAAAATATAAGCAAGAATTTTGCACTGAAAACTGAGAAAAATTAAAGATCTATACCAACAGAAAGTATCATAATAAGAGATCAGAAGATTTCATATTGTGAAGTTTTTGTTTTCTCAAAAGTGATCTATGGATTCAATCCAATCCCATTCAAAATCCCAGCAGACATATTTGGAATAAATTGACTAGGTGGTTCTAAAATACATTTGGAAATACAAAGAATAGCCAAATCAGTTTTGAAAAATAAAAATAGCTACATTATAAGACACACTACCTGATTTCAAGACTTGTATAATGCTGTAGTAATCAAAATAGAAATGTAATAGGAAAGTAAATAACCTTGTACAATAAAACGAGTGCCAAACTCTCAACACACACACACACACACACAAAAACACACACACACAAACACACACACACACACACAAAAACACACACACACAAACACACACACACACACACACACTGTGAAACTTCTAAAAGAAAATGTAGGAGAAAGTCTTTGCAGATTGTGGAAGGTAAAGATTTCTTAGACCATACACAAAATAAAAAGCAAAGAAAAAATTGACAAAGCAAGAATTATTTCCTATGTCACATACTATTTCCAGAGGGATGGAAGGACCAGGCTCTAAGGCACGATTGAAAAGGTGTTTCACTCATTATGTATATTGAATTTTAAAGTTAGCAAGGAGCTCCTCATAGGACATCTGGCTCAATTTCTTTTTTTTAGATGCATGAATAAACTAACATTAAGAGGTTTGCAGAGATTCCTACAGGTGATTAATGGCAAAAATCACTTCTTTTTCTTTATGCCTTGATCAAGTAGCTCAGCGCATGTCACAAGGTAGTAGCTCAGTAACTGCATATTGAATGTGGATAGATGACTTTCAGATATTTACACAGAGGTAAAAGTAAATGGATTAAACTGGTGTTACAAAATATTATCATAGTTTGTATATTAACTTTTAAAATGACACAATTATTTTAGCTTATTTTATCAGAAGGTAACTACATCCTAAAAATGTACTTCAATAACTGACTCTATAATTATTGTGACCAAGAGACAAAAAGCCTACAATTTTATTATTTATAAATTCTAGCTAAAATGTTCATAGTTTCCCAAAGGATGGAAGCAAAACTTCTGCTCACCTTAATGCCTTCATTGGATATATTCTGTTTTCTGCCTATTGGAGTCATGTGACATGCCCTCAGACTGTGACCTTTACATTGGTTCTTACCAGAAAAGGGAGAGAGAACATCCATCTCTACAATCCCTACAAAGCTCCTGATATGATTCATAGGGGCTGCCTCAGAGGAGTTAACCCAGCCTCCAGGATTTCCTGACATGCAAAATGGTTTTTCTTTTTTCTTTTTCTTTTTTTTGAGACAAAGTTTCACTCTTGCTGCCCAGGCTTGAGTGCAATGGTGCAATCTCCACGCATTGCAACCTCGGCCTCCCAGGTGCAAATGATGCTTCTGATTCAGCCTCTTGCATAGCTGAGATTACAGGCACCCGGCACCACACCCAGCTAATTTTTGTATTTTTAGTAGAGATGGGGATTTGCCATGTTGTTCAGGCTGGTCTTGAATTCCTGACCTCAGATGGTCCACCTGCCTCGGCCTCACAAAAGGCCCCAGAATAGTTTTTCATGTGTTGTTGCTAGCCTCACTCCCAGTCATGATTTACTAGACTGTAAACTCTTACAAGAAACCAAAACTATAAAGAAATGTAATTCCATCTTCTTTTCTCCATCTCTACCAGAATACTTCAGCCTTATCCTTTACCTTTTTTTTCCCTGGGGCATTATAATTGCTGTCTCCACTACTGCTGGAATGACCTTTCTAATGTGTAGAAGATAAGGCCCAATATTCTCCACATTCTCCACATGGAATCCAAGGTTTCTTATGACCAGATGTCCGGGTTTGCTTTCTCATCAGTTTCTAGATTGCATTTTTCCTCCCAAAATTCCAAGCTATCATGCCTACAAAGATATGAATGCCTCTGTCCCTTTGCTTATGCTCTTCTGTCCTTGTGACCTGTCCTACTCGGTTGTATTTGCTAAACTGCTATGTATACTTCAAGACTCAGGTTAGGCATCACCTAACCTGACCTCCTCAGGCTGCACTCAGTGTCCCCAAATCTCTCTTCCCATTGCCCATATATATTTGAATATTTATCACATTTTATTTAAATGTCTTTTTCATTGTATCTACCTCCACAAAGAAATTCTATGTGCTATACTCATCTATCTCTAGCATAGGATATCACGTAGACACTAGATAAACGTTAAACTTATTAAAATCTCTCTAATTTTTAGATAAGGAGAATGGAATTTTTATGTCTGGAGCACCCCCAATTTTCTCTGGCAAGTTAAAGATGTGTCTTAGTTTGTAACAATCCAGAAAGCTTTAAACTCCTGTAGCTCCAGTTGCACAATTAGTTGGCTCCAGTTACTAATAAAACAGAAAGCTTCAATTCATGGATACCTAGAGCACTGCATTAAGATGCTCAGTGGTGCTGTTAATTGTAACTCTCTGGAATAGAGACATGTGACATTAGGCAGTAACCATGGTCTCTTATTTCAACAACTGGGAGCCATCTATACACTAAGTGGGAAGTTCATCAGGGTGAGTGAAGTGTGGTGTTCTAGCCTTGGTGTGAATTTCCTGGCTTCTCCAGCACTAAGTCAAGCCCTAATGTTACATTAGTGACATATTATTTGTACATGTTTTTGAACTTCTCAAGTGAAATGATCTAAATGTGGAAAAATGCAAAGACCTGTACTATTTATATTTTAAAAATGTACTTCAGTGAGCCTCCAAGTTACTTGTACATGTTATGACACTTACCTTTTCCAGAATCTGGAAGGCCACATATGCCTGAATATGTTTGTGACTGAGTGAGTAAAACTGTTCTAATGAATAATTTTAAAAATTCTTCTGGTTGGTACAAATAGTAAACACGATATAGTAGTAATCACCAAATTAAGGAGGACAAATCTATGGAGGAAAAAAATGTGCACTGTTGACATCTCTGAGCTGAGAAACATTTTTCAGTCACACTGTACAACCCATGTGGGAATTACTTTGCTCCAGATATAGATGATGACTAAGATATCTAGAATCTCCTCAACAGCGCTTGTTTAAGCCTGAGTGCTTCCCCCAGGGCTGCTGCATATTGTACTTGCACATCTCTGATTTGGCCAATACCAGGCCTTTATCAGAACGGCGGCCAAGAACTGTTGGCTCTTCTGATCCCTGGATACTGGTTGTCTACCCATGTGGGAGATATTCTCCTTTCTCTTTTTAGCATCTTTTCTCCTGTAATCCCATCTCAAGGGCTTTACTCAAGTTTAACACATGGCCAAGGTATGAAAGCTTCAGATGCTGAATGAATTAAAAATATGTGATTCTTTAACCAGATTGAGGGTAATGCCCAAAAAGGTCAAAGATGGGAGAAATGAAATAATTCAACAATGAGACTCTATCGCACAGTTGAATCCCTTGTGTGGAGTATGCTTTGTTAATGCAATCTCTAGCAAAACTTCTCAGGTATTAACTCCAGGAAATATTTATTTGTTCAAAGTTTCTCATCATAAACAGGCAGTCAGGGATTTGCAGAACTTTTCTTTATGCTTTATTTTCTTCATGAGTAATTAATTAGTAGATTCAGAGATTACCAGAAAGATTTTAGAAAAACGACACAAATGGTATTTGTTAGTATTTATGCTTTAAGTTTTGATCATTTAAAGCAGAAAAATAGGGAACTGGGCAATTGCCCCAGCCATCTATAACATTCACAAGAGGAGTTGACTGACAAGAGAACAAGGCACGTACTATTTTTTCCTGGAAAATATGAACAACAAGCATAGACAGTCGAAAAGCATTCGATGCAGATCTCAAAAACGGAAGGAAATCCAGAGGAGAAGATGGAGGTAGCAAAAGAATTTATGCATGTGCTAACCATTATTGGGCCAATCCTCAGCCAAATCCCCAAAAGAGATTCAAAATTAAACTTCCAATTAATTTTGGCCTGATTTTTTTTTTTGGCCTTTTTGAGTAAAAGAGTTCTCAGAGGACCCCCTTCTCTTGGTCCTTCCAACAACCTTTCCAACAACCAAACGGTGTTCCTCTAATCCAAACATTAGAATAATTTGTAGAGAAAAGATAATGCTGAGGCTCTTATTAAGCTAACATTTTCTCTACTTGTTTGGTAGTCATATAAAAGGTTCATACTCCGAAACATCACCTCAAGCACTCTTTGCCATAAACAGAAAGCAAAGCAGAAATATTAAAAAGCAAATTGATATATAGCTCTTTCAAAAAATTAAGAGGTGATTTGGTAGCAGAGTAATTTTCTAATCATGATCAGTTCTCTTTTCTGCACCATGCACTCGACACAGTCAATGGACTATCCTATAGAAATATCAAAAGGCATCTGTAATCCTAGCACTTTGGGAGGCCAAGAGGGGCAGATCACCTGAGGTCAGGAATTTGAAACCAGTCTGGCCAACACGGTGAAACCTGTCTCTACTAAACATACAAACACTAGCCGTGTGGTGGCGGGCACCTATAATCGCAGCTACTTGGGAGGCTGAGGCAGGAAAATCGCTTGAACCCAGGAGCTGGAGATTGCAGTGAGCTAATATCACGCCACTATACTCTCCAGCCTGGGCAACAAGAGTGAGACTTTACCTCAAAAAAAAAAAAAAGAAATA
Source organism: Cacajao melanocephalus (assembly GCA_963573385.1). Lineage (NCBI taxonomy): Eukaryota > Metazoa > Chordata > Mammalia > Primates > Pitheciidae > Cacajao > Cacajao melanocephalus. Next base: position 17,610 of record CAUYLG010007895.1, on the reverse strand, counting down.
TCAAAAGGCTAAATTGCCAAATACCATCATGCATACTCTACTTGAGTCTGATCTCTGGGCCTGAGAGGAGACATGTTATTGTCAGCAATTACTCAGAGGGTAAAAGAATTTCTCTCAGACCATATCCTGTTTTATAGGGCAGCCAGGGTTAAAGCTTGAACTGTGCTACCTACACAGGGAACCAGAAGCCCAAACCTCAAGGTCAGAGCTTTGCATATCCAGTTAACAAGCCCTGTAGCCAGGAGGAATAAGCAGTTGGAGGATACTCCTTTCTTATGGCAGATAACAGATTACCACAAATTGAGTGGCTTAAAACAACAAACTACTTGTCTCACAGTTCTAGGGGCCAAAAGTCCAACAGCAAGGTGTCACCAGAGCCATGATCCTTCCTGAGGCCCTGGGGGAAAACCCACTCCTTTCTTCCTCTTGCTCCTGGTGGCCACCGGCAGTTCTTAGCGTGTGGCCACATCACTACCACCTCTGCCTCCATGGTCACATACCCGCTTCCTCTTCTGTGTGTGGGGTCTCCCTCTGTCCTTCTCTTATAAAGACACTTGTGATTGGATTTAGGGCCCACCTGGATAATTAAAGCTAATCTTCCCATGTTTAGATTTTTAACTTGAACCTTTCTCCTTCTAAGATTACATTTATAGATTCCAGGGATTAGGACCTGATATCTTGGGTGGCCATTTTTCAGCCTACTACAGAAGGTAAGGGAGTCTCCTTTACTTAATTCAGTCTTCTCTTTTTATACCTGATGTTGTAGTCTGCTCAGGCTGCCATAAGAAAATGCCATAGACTGAGTGATTATTGTCTCACCATTCTGGAAGCTGGGACTGAGATCATGGTACCAGCACAGTAAGGTTTTGGAAAATACTGTCTTCCTGGCTTGAAGACAGCCTCCTTGCTGTCTTGGTGTGTACATGATCTCTTCTTTGTGCACTCAAGGGGAGAGAAAGAGGGAGCTCTCTGGTGTCTCTGCTTTAAAGGTACCATCTTATCAAGAGACCCCACCCTCATGAAACCTTAATCACCTCCCAAAAGCCCCACCTCCAAACGCCATTACATCCGAGGTTAGAGCTTCAACACCTGAATTTGGGAGGGACACAAACACTTTCTCCATAACACCTAACGATGTGCTCAAACTTAATCTAAAAGTAGCTACAAACCTCAAGAATGAAAATAATTCAGGCCCCCAGAATCATCCTAGAGTCTCTGGGTACCAGTTCTACCAACCATGGAGCTAGCTTAGCCAAGAACAGCAATTTGACTCATTAAGAGCAGATATGTTCCTCTTTCCATGGTGAAGATGGTGCCTCAGGCTTGCAGGCACTGGGGTAGGAATAGAATACACACTCTACAGAGACAAGAAGCTTGTGCCACTAAATTTTTGGCCCCCAAACCTCCCAGTATCTCTTTCTTTTTCAGCTAATGACACAACTGTAATTTTTAAAAGCACAAATATCTTTAAAGTGACCTCATTTTGTAACATTCAGGTCATAATAATTCTTGAGGCCCAGAAGTTTCATAACTTTCCTAAGAATTCCAGACCATATGTTATATATTTCTCTCTGCAGTTTTACATTCTGGATATACATCTGGGCCTAATCTGAAAACATCATGTAATCATTCTTCAGAGCAATAAATTCTATGACAAACTAAAGAATGCAAAACCATAATCTAACATTAAAGCATATATTTTTCATTTCTAAATAGTTCAGCCACTTATCCTCAGAAATCAGTCATGCAACCACTATATCCAGCTCCATGTTTTCCGAACAAAGAGATTCATAAATACCAGTCCTTCTTATACTTTTCTATGGTTTATGAAATGGAAATCTGAAATGTTTATATTGGGCAGATTCTATGATCATCAAAGAGGAACATCATAAATGAGAGTGTCAGAGAAAGACAGAGACAGAGAGGTGAATATGTTGGAAAGTCTTGGGACAAATCAGAAAGACAATCTCTGGAGCTGGATGGCTCTGCAGCTGAACTTTTATACTCTTTGCAAATGTGTTTTTTACTATTAATGAAGAAATTTTCCCCAAAGAAATTGACCAATTCTTTTTGTGATCACTTATGCCATCTTTTGTTTTTAACAAAATGAAAGCAATGCATAATTTAAAAATAAGTAATAAACAAGAGAGTAAAATCTCTAGTGCTCTTCATTTTCTTTAAAATAGACCACATTTTGCATGAGATAAACACATCATCAACCAACCTCTTCCTTTTTATGTACATGGGATCTTTTCTTTGTTTCCAAAATTGATTATTTATTGCTGAAAGTGACAAAGATGGAATTTTGGAATGTGCTTTATTTTTCTTTCTATAAAGAGCATAGAAGATTATGATAAGTGAAGAGAAAATAATTTGTACATCTGACATCTATAACTCTGCAAATTTTAGACAAATATCTGAAATATTTGAATACATAGAAAGAAACAGCATTTTGTTTGTTTGTTGTTTGTTTGTTTTTAAGAACCACATGAGAACTGCTGCTGGGCTTTCTATATCTTGACCTTAAGTGTTCTTTCAAGGGCTTTGTTAAGTAGATATTCTGATACGTCACATTAATTGACTTGATGAGTAGGAATACTTGTCCATTAAGGGTAGCTCCCAACCTGAGAATGGGGTACACTCCCAATACCCTTTCTAATCTGATTGTTTGCAATTAAGGTCTCTTTCCCCAGGTCACCACACATGGTGACTTAGACTACCTGGCCAGCCCATAGAAACCCATTTTACCCAAACTGCTGCTGAGATGGTCTTGACCAAGAGCAATGGCTCCTGTAGCTGTGGCTTCTTCAATGTGGGGGCAGCCAGAAAAGCCCACTTGTGCTGTCTAATGACTCATAAATCAAGGATTCATGAACCAGAGGCCTGCATGTCCAAGCTGCCTCATTGTTGACATGCATATTCTTTAGTTGCTGAAAATGCTGAAGTTCTCATAAACACCAGGTTCTCTCAGAACAAGGGTAAAAAAAAAATTGTCTCAATAAGAACTAGTATTTTTCTATTATTAGAAATTTTAAAAAAAAGAAAAATTGATTTCTATTCATCATATTCTTAATCACATTATTTAAAAATGAAAGAGCTGTGTTCTCAAAATAATAACCATTAAATAAGTTTGTAAGCCAAATTATATCTGAACAATAATTGGTCTTTCTAGACCACAGTAATTCAGTATCTGTGCATAAACAAAGCTTCTGAAAGTGACAGGAGTATTTGCTGATACCCAACTACCCAGGATGGAAATGCTCTGAAGGCAAATGCATGCCATTGAAATAGCTGCAAATTGGCACGGGACCTCTCTTGTCAGCCTGCCTGTGCTGTGGTTTTATGATTACTATTGCCTGTATCATCAATTTGTATTTACTATGTTCCATTCTAAAGTGAAAACACAGTTTACTGCATAAACCACAAAAGCCTTTTGTTATTCTTCTCAGTTGGGCATTAATAATGCATCCTGATGTCCTGCTCATAAATGCAAGTGCATTTACCAACTGTACATTAACCACCAAGGCCCCCCCTCCCAGAGTCCAAGGCCCTCTTGCAGGCATCAGAGGGAAGAGAGAGGGAGCATCCCCCAGGCCTCAGCTCAGCTCCTGCTTCAAGGCCTGCCGACAACCCAGCCCTTCCTGGTTCCCCAATCTGCCTGTGGAGATGTAAACTTTGGATCTAATCAGTTTTCCTTTCTCAAGCAAAGGGTAATTATTTTAATAATTATTTTCACAATTCGATTGATTCTATTTCAACGATGGAAAGCCAAGGCCAAGTAAAACACCCCAGGCAGTTACTAAAAGTTAAAATATTCATGGCAAATAAAACTTTTTCCTTGAAGCATCCTTTTCACTATTTCAAGACAATCCCAATAATTTTTCATGCCTTTCCCAACAATAACTGATTTGAAATAATATTCTTTTGCCAGGCTCAATTTAGATGATTTGAGGAAAAGGGAAGCAGCACCCTCCAGAGACCCACCCCATCACCCTGTGAGTGCAGCGGATCTGCAAGACCCAAGCCAGATGCTAAGCCACCCAGCCCCTCCTGTGGCATTCCTGCCTTGTCCACCCTGCTATGCTGTGACACTTTATTCATGAGTATTATCCTTCCTCCCTTCGTTCCTTCCTTCTTTCCTTCCTCCCTCCCTCCCTTTCTCCCTCCCTTTCTCTCATTCTTCCTCCTGCCCTCCGTCTCTTCTTTCCTTCCCTCCCTCCCTTTCTTCCTTCCTTCTTTCTTTCCTTCCTTCTTTCCTTCCTCCCTTTCTTCCTTCCCCTCCCTCCCTCTCATCCTCCCTCTTTCCTTAGCATAACTGACTCCATTTTAGCTGTAAACTCCATCCTGGCTTCCCCCTCCTTACCACAGCCCCTTAGTGTGCATAGCTGGGTCATGCTGCACTTAGAAGCATTGAAGGTACTGTTCTTAACACTTGTCACCATTGTAACCGCATCCTGACATTGTAACCACGTCACCATTGTAACCGCATCCTTGTCGCCTGTAACTCCCTCCGCTATTATAAGAAAAAAGTTTCCCTTTGATCATTGTGTAGAAGGAGGCTGATCACCCCCTTTCTTGATAATTGTATGGAAACCACCTGTACGCACAGCCCCTTCCTCTAACCAGGTGCTGTGCCGCACTGCCTCCTCTGCGTCTGACCTGACCCACACACCGGCCTAACACTGGCAGACCTCCAGGCCAACTAGAGGAAATCACACCAGCAACTCCAGTGATTTTCTGGTCCATATGAGGATTGCTTTCTTCACATTAATCCATAACAACAATAATTTGGGAGGGGGAGGGGGAGCCTACGGGCAGGTCTAGTGAGGAGGAGGAGAAGGGGTCCCAATCAAGTTCCATGGGTTCTCCCACCGTCCCTGCCGCAGGTCTCACCACCTCCAGGGGCAGGAGGAGGCTGATGCCCAAGATAGTCAAAGCCTCTCATAATTAAATATTCTACACTCTTTTCTGGATGTTCAAAAAATACATGGCTTCTTATTTTAGGTACATATGTTAAGAATTGTGTACAAATTCAAATGTCTGTGTACTGATCCTCAACCAATAAAATCTCAATTATGATAATAATAATTCACACTCATATTTCAACCATTCACTTCAAAGACTGCCATGCCCTCATCAGTGTCCAGGCTAGCTTTATCTACTTTAACCTACCTATTCTTTTAAAAATCCAGGTGAATAAGAAATCCATGTGATCTCCCACATTCACTCAAAAGTATTCATCAAGTAAATTTCAAGAAATAATCCAGTTAGCTAAGAATTTCCACCAAATTTCTTGGTACTTGAATAGTTAAACTCCATACTGGCAATGGCATTAGATTTTTAGTAGAATTATCCAGATGCACTCATCATATGGAAATGCTTTTTATGACCATTAAGTTTACATAAGCTAAATGGGATGTGCTCTTAATAGCAAAGGAAAAACCTTCTCTTTCATTGGTCTTGCTCAGCTATCAATAAGCACGTTTCCCCTACTAACTAATTTATAGAATCTTAACAATGGGAAGAGACCTGGAGACCATTTACTCATGTATCAACTCAAAGCAGAAATTCACCTTCCCACCCCATCTTCCCAGGATGCTAATCACTAAGAAGGAACATTATATTTAGTTGTCTTGTTTTCTTGTGTTTCTCTAAATAACAAAATGCCCAAGTATTGAGAAATAAGTCTAAGATAATCTCAATAAATTATGTGTGGATATGAAAGTGGTAACTAAGTTTCATCACAAACAAGTTTAAGTTTTAGAAGGAACACTACCTGAAAGAGTTATATAAGAAATATTTGCTTGGCTTCTATTTTAAATAGAGTATATTTTAAGCAATGTGGGAGCAATGAAGTTAATACTACATGGTTTTTTCCTCAAAAAGTTTATAATCTAGTAGAGACTATTTACAGAAGCTATTTACAAAAAACTATTGCAAGCTAAAATGTAAATGCCGTCAGAAAGATAAAATATAAGTGATCTGGGTGTCCAGAGCAGAGAAAACACACTTCCTACTGAAGAAATGGGCTTAAATTGTTAATAAAAATTTTTAAAGTATTAGAGTTACATTTCTTCCTTAAATACTTCCCAAAACACATGAATCACTGGAGTCCGTTACATACCTTATACACAGTAAGTGCAGAATAAATCTTTGTTCCGTCAATCAATGGGAAAAATACTAGAAATAACAGGCATTTTTCTAAATGTGAATTTTCACCTGAAATATAGTATGATCCTCTATCCTGAAACCAGCAACCTCAACCACCATGGAGATTTTCCTATGAGGATGGATTAAAAATGATCAAGATCCTTTAGAGCTGATCCTGTAATGTTCCTACCCTTCTCAAGCACAGCATCAATTTATATAGAAGAATAAATATCTAGAGTTCATTTCATTGAGACTTTTTAAATACTGAAAAAGACTATATGGAAAGAGTGAAGATAGATAAACCATCAAACCGGGTTAAGGAAGATTGTTTTCACTTTGTTAGTATTGCTATAACTACACAGAGAGTGATACAGGCCAAAGACATTCACAGCATCAGGCAGCAGTCTGTGGGCATAAAGAGCGTCCTCTCTGCAGCTGCTCAGCCTCACTCCCAATTGTCACTAAAAGTTACTTGATTTGCATCATGTCTTAGTTTGGTCCTCTCAGGAGTAGTCCTTGAGACAAGGATTTGAGCTTAGGTAGTTTACTGGGGAGGTGAAGGAAACACCACGGTGGGAGCAGGGCCATGAGACAAGGGAGTGAAGACAGCCCGCCTCTGGGTCCTCATCATACCAGCAGGCTCTGAGGCCCTGGGGAGTTTCAGGAGCCACGGCAGCACATGTGCCCTGAGGCCTTGTCTTGCATCCGCGGGATGAAATACTGGACAGATTTGTCCACTACCTCTCTCATTGGCTGAGAACGACTCCTAGGGGATATTAATTCCCTCCCACAAACATCAGAGTAATCCCATTGCTGCTCTGTTGCATGGGCCAGCACCGTGGGTTTTGGTGTCTAGAAAAAGCCCATAGATAAAGGAATGCAGGAGTGGACAGTAAATCAGGCCAGGGCATGACAGCAGTAAGCAAGGAGACACTTGTGGGCACCACAACACCTGTTCCACTTTGAATGTGTGACTTGGCCACAAGCATTTTAAAAGCCATCATGCTTGAGGTCTGAGAGGGCATGGAGTAGCCTCCTCCAAATCCCCACCGTGGAGCTGGTAGTAAGCTAACTGGTCCACTCTACTCTTTTCCCACTCCTCTTATCACTCTAGAAACAAAAGAACACACACACACCAATCCTAGAGTCAAGGCTGAAGCTATACAGTCTCACTGGAAGCCATCACAGAAGTGAGCTCTGATGTGCCGTGATTCTCTCATAGCAATTTCCCCCAACCAACTGCAGAGAGAAAGGAAACGGTGTGCTCTGGCCACAATGCCAACAGGATGCAGGCAACCAACCACATCTTTCTCATCTGATTTCAGTAATTGAAGAAAAATGTCCGAAAGTTTATGCCAACAAAGCTGAAAACATTACTGGAATTTCTAAAATACGTTGATATATCTGAAGCCTGTGATGGCTTTCTGTTGACTATCTAGAGACTTAAAGAGGAAGCTTCCCCTCGAATATTACGCAGTCACCCTCAGCTCTTCCCACCCATCCTGCCCACAGCCTGCCTTCCAAAGCATCACACCCATGATGATGCCTCTGTCAAATTAGCAACTACATTCCTAAAAAGTCAGTGGACAATGAGCCTTCTAGTCACATTTTAATAAATGTACTCTTCTGCACTCGTGCTCAAGCAATGGAACTTGACTCACTAAATCTAAAGGAGAAATCGTTTCCATCTAGATTTGGGATTTCTGAAAAACATTTCATTTTCAGGGTTATCACTTTTTGAACTTCTGAAAGAAAGCACGATACCCTCAGTCTACCTATGTTTCCATCAGAACTGCCTCTGTGAGACTTTCAATGTCTGTAGTTTGAGGACAGTATGTGGCCTACAGAGACACACACAGTTGGAATCTCTTGAAAATGCTATACATAGATAAAATAGGTTTCTTCTTATGTAGGTTTAGGCACGCTTTCTGATGTATATATTTCGATTGTTTATTCCTTAGTTCATCTACCAAATACTTACTGTCCAACCTCCTTTGAGTGCTCATCCCTGTGGTGAATGTGAGGTATCCAAGATGAGCAAAACAGTCTCTCCTCCTGCATTACTCAATGCACAAATAGTGTCAGAATTGTCATGACAAAAAGCAAATAGAGAATTGAACAGAATGCTGCCATCTGCATGTTTGATTTTGTCACCCCATGCCCTTCAGTGGCTACATAACATACTGTGCCGTGATGAAGGCCAAGTCCTTCACATGGCCTGGGAACCCCGGCTGGTCCGTCTTTAGCTACTGAGAATTTTTTTCTTAAAAAGCACAATTAAGAATTCATTTTAGGGCTGAGCGCAGTGGCTCATGGCTGTAATTCCAGCACTTTGGGAGGCCAAGGCAAGTGAATCACTTGAGGCCAGGAGTTCGAGACTAGCCTGGCTAACATGGTGAAACCTTTTCTCCACTAAACATAAAAAAATCAGCTGGACATGGTGGCGCACACCTGTAATCCCAGCTACTCAGGAGGCTAAGGCAAGAGAATCACTTGAACCCAGGAGACAGAGGTTGCAGTGAGCCGAGATCATGCCACTGTACTCCAGCCTGGGTGACAGAGCAAGACTCCATCTCCAAAAAAAAAAAAAAAAAATTTAGGAAATATTTAAGGACACATTTCACTGAAGAAGAGATGTATACAGTGGAAATCTTTAATTTCTTTCATTTCACATTCCACAATTCTTTTGCAAACAAAGCAAATAGGGTACCCTGCGTGGTTTTTCCAGAGAAATACGCAGAGATATATTTCAGATAAGCAAACTGATTTCATTTAGAAACCCTCAAATGATGGTCCTTTGCTTGTTAGAAAAGCATGGAAGTAAAACACAGACACGAATTCAACAAGATGGAAAAACCTCCCAATGTTTAAATACAGCAAATCCAAATGTATATTTTGGGCTTAGGTTTGAATTTGTAAAAACTGGAAGATTCTAAAAATGTTTCAGAAAAAAAAAGTATCCTCATACCAGTTGTCCAGCATAATTGATGCCAACTATCATCTGACAATCATAGGTAGAATATATGTTAACATATAGAGGTAGAGATATCATTTATGTTTTTCAGTTATGTGTGTTTCTCTAGGTCATTTAGAAAGATTTTCTTTTCTCAGGGTAAGATAAACACTTTCGTAATCAACTCCCACATGTACTGTAGAGGAACACTCTAGAAGTCTATAGTTTAGTCTCAAAACAGTACTACTTCCTCTTATTGTACCAGAGAGGATCTAAAAAAGAAAATATACTTTGTAACTTAATTCAGTATCACTATGGAAAAATAGCAGAGTGCAATTAAGACTCAGTGTACCAGGCCTTCCAAGCTACATAATTCTAGCTTTCTATTTGCGTCTCATAATACTCAACACTTAGACATACTATACTTTTATTTCTAATCTCCATTTGTTTGAATAACACAAAAGCTTCTTCAAATTTCCACTGTTATTTATATAAAGTCCTTTGGAAGTTTTATTCTTCTTGTTAATTTAGAGGTTTAGAAGAGAGGGGCTTGGGGAACCTGAAGACCAGCTTCACTTGCCTGAGCAGTGGACTACACCAGGATAGAGGAGGTTCAAATTCAAGCTATTTCCAGTCCATCCTTGAAACCAATTTAGTACGCATAGAATGCCTAGGCTCAAAGCCGAGTACCTTTCAGCCATTGAGACTACGTATTTTACTCTTTGAAGTAACAATCATTATGCACGTCTACAATCATTTGATCCTACCAAAAATTACGATTACAGGCATACCTTGGAAATGCTGTTGAGTTCCAAATCACAACAATAAAATGAATGTCAAAATAAAGCAAGTCACGTAAATATTTTGGTTTCCCAGTGCATAGAAAAGTTAGCTTTGCACTATACTGTCGTCTATAGTGTGCAGTAGCATTATGTCTAAAAAATGCATACCTTAATTTAAAAATACTTTACTGCTAAAAAATGCTGAAGATCACCTGATCCTTTATTGCGTCCTAATCTTTTTGCTTGTTGACAGCCTTGTCTTGGTGTTGATGGCTGCTGACTGATCAGGGTAGTAGTTGATGAAGGTTCTGCTGGCTGGGGTGATTTGTTAAAATTAGACAACAATGAAGTTTGCTGCATCGATTGACTGCCTTTCATGAAAGATTTATCTGTGGCATGTAATTCTACTTGATAGTATTTTATCTGCTGTAGAACTTCTTTCAAAATCAGAGTTAGTCCTCTCAAAAACTGCTATGCTTTATCAACTAGGTTGATCTAATATTCTAAGTGCTTTCTTTCATTTCAAAAATGTTCATGTTCAACCTTCACCAGGAGTAGATTCCAACTCAAGAAACCACTTTCTTTGCTCATCCATAAGAAATAATTCCTCATCCGTTCAAGTGTGATGATGAGATTGTAGCAATTTAGTTACATCTTGAGGCTCCACTTTTGATTCTAGTTCTCTTTCCATAGCCAACACATCTGCAGTTACTTCCTCCACAGAAGTCTTGAACCCCTCAATGTTATTCATGAGGACTGGAATCAACTAATTCCTGCTAATGCTGGTAATTTGACCTCCTTCTATGAGTGTTCTTAATGGCATCCAGAATGCTGAGTCCTTTCCGGAATGCTTTTAATTTACTTTGCCCGGGTCCATCAGAGGAAACACTGTCTATGGCAGCTACAGCCTTACAAAATGTATTTTTGAAATAATAAGACTAGAAAGTCAAAATTACTCAGTGATTCATGGGCTGAAGAAAGGATGCTATGTTAGCAGCCATTAAAAGCGTTAATCTGTATTTATATCTCCTTTAGAGCTCTTGAGTGACCAGGTGCATTGTCAATGAGCACTAATTTTTTTTAATTTAAAATTCCAGGATACATGTGCAGGACATGCAGGTTTGTTGCATAGATAAACGTGTGCCATGGTGCTTTGCTGCACCTATCAACCCATCACCTAGGTATTCAGCCCTACATGCATTATCTATTTAACCTGATGTTTTCCCTCTCCCTGCATCCTGCCACAGACCCCATGTGTGTTGTTCCCCTTCCTGTGTCTATATGCCTTCATTGTTCAGCTCCCACTTATAAGTGAGAACATGTGGTGTTTGGTTTTCTGTTCCTGCAATAGTATGCTGAAAATAATGGCTTCCAGTTCCATCCATGTCCCTGCAAAGGATCTGATCTCATTCCTCTTTATGGCTGCATAGTATTCCATGTTGTATATGTACCATGTTTTCTTTATCCAGTCTATCATTGATGGGCATTTGGGTTGATTCTCTGTCTTTGCTATTGTGAATAGTAACAAGCACTAATAGCTTGAAAGGAATCTTTTTTTTCTGAGCAGTAGGTCTTAACAATGGGCTCAAAATACTATGTGTAAACAGATGTGCTATCATCCAGACTTTGTTGTTCCATTTCTAGAGCACAAACAGAGTAGATTTAGTATAATTCTTAAAGGTCCTAGGATTTTCAGAATAGTAAATGACCATTGGCTTCAACTTCAAAGTCACCGGATACCTTAGTCCCTAATAAGAGAGTCAGCCTGTCTTTTGAAGCTTTGAAGTCAGGCATTGACTTCTCTCTCTAGCTATGAAAGTCCTAGATGTCATCTTCTTCCAAGAGAAGGCTTTTTGTTTACATTGTTCATTGTAGCCACAATAGACTTAGCTAGATTTTCTGGATAATTTGCTGCAGCTTCTCCACCAGCACTTGCTGCTTCACCTTTTACTTGTAATATGGGGATGGCTTCTTTCCTTAAAATTCATACCAATCTCTGTTAGCTTGAAATTTTTCTTCTGCAGGTTCCTCCCCTCTCTCAGGCTTCACAGAATTAAAGAGAGTCAGGGCCTTGCTCTGGGTTAAGTTTTGGCTTAAGAGAATGTTGTGGTTGGCTTGATCTTCTATACAGACTACTCAAACTTTCTCCCTATCAGCAATAGGCTGTTTCACTACATTTTTTTTTTTTGTATTCACTAGAATAGCACTTTTAATTTATTTCAAGAACTTTTATTTTGCATTTATAACTTAGCTAACTGGTACAAGAGACCTCATTTCTAGCCTATCTCAGCTTTTATTTGACATGACCTTCTCACTAAGCTTAATCATTTCTAGCTTTTTTTTTTTTTTTTTTTTTTTGAGACAGAGTTTCGCTCTTGTTACCCAGGCTGGAGCACAATGGTGCGATCTCGGCTCACCACAGCCTCCGCCTCCTGGCTTCAAGCAATTCTCCTGCCTCAGCCTCCCGAGTAGCTGGGACTACAGGCGTGTGCCACCATGCCCAGCTAATTTTTGTATTTTTAGTAGAGACGGGGTTTCACCATGTTGACCAGGATGGTCTCGATCTCTTGACCTCGTGATCCACCCGCCTCAGCCTCCCAACATTTCTGGCTTTTGATTAAAAGTGAGAGATGTGAGTGATTCTTCCTTTCACTTGAATACTTAAAGGCCATCATAGGGCTATTAATTGGTCTAATTTCAGTATTGTGTGTCTCAGGGAATAGGGAGTACCAAGGAGAAGGAGAAAAATATGGGGAACTGCTGATCAGTGGATCAGTCAGAACACACATAATATCGATCAATTATTTTCTCTGTCTCAATGGACACAGTTCATGGAATCCCAAGACAACTACAATAGTAACATCAAAGATCACTGATCATAGATCAACCTAACAGATAATAATAAAAATGTTTAAGATATTTTGAGAATTAGCAAAATGTAACACAGAGACAAAGTAAGCAATTACTGTTAAAAAAAATGGCACCAATAGATTGCTCAACACAGGGTTATCACAAACTTTCATTCATAAAAACGCAATATCTGTGAAGCACAATAAGAAACAAAGCATGCAGTTGGGCATGGTGGCTCACACCTGTAATCTTAGCAGTTTGGGAGGCCAAGACAGGTGGATCATGAGGTCAGGAGATCGAGACCACCATGGCCCACAAGGTGGAACCCCGTCTCTACTAAAAATACAAAAATTAGCTGAATGTGGTGGTGCATGTCTGTAATCCCAGCTACTTGGGAGACTGAGGCACGAGAATCACTTGAACCCAGGAGGTAGAGGTGCACTGAGCCCAGATCATGCCACTGCACTCCAGCCTGGCAATGGAGTGAGACTCCATCTCAAAAAAATTTAAAAAAGCATGCCTGTATTACACTATCAATTGAAAGGAAAATGTGGTAGCACCAATGGGAAATTATTAGCTAATAATCACAGTGTGTTAAGAGAAGTGAGGCAATGTGAAGAATGCATTAGTCTAGAGAAAAAAATTATGTTTAAATCTCTTATTAATTTCCACTGGGTATTTTGCTGAAAGTAATTGTAAATTTGAGATATGTACTGATTTCAGCAGCCTGCCTGTGGGTGTGTGGGCTGAACTCATTAATCAATCAGCTAAAAGCTGAATGTAACATTTATTTTATATTTAAAGTTGTGCTTTCCAAACAGCCGTGGGTATCAAAGGCCAAAAGCCCAAAAGTTTTCTGTGTTTGGATTTCACCTTTCATTTTTCTCTCTCCTGGTCCCCGTGACTTTAGTGGGGCCAAGCCCACTGGGCCACCCTGCATCTGATCCCTTCTAATCCCATTGATGTTTGCACAGGAAGCAGTCCATATTCCCACTTCTTCAACACTCCTTGTGGTTTGCTGTGTCAACAGAGAATTTCTGATGCTACATTTGGTTAACTGACCAATTTGTTTCTCCATCTTTTTATGTCATTCCCTTGAGACAAACCACACTGATAGAAGTGGTGTTTGTTCTCTCAGGTGTTTGTGTGTTCATATGCCTGCTGCCATATTTCTCATGAAGATATCACAAAATGTGTTTAAGCTATTCATACTTCTTTGCCAATAAAAAAAAACCATGTTTAGATGAGAGAATTTTAAAACTGAAAGGAATCAAGAAATTATCTAACTCAAAATCAGCCTGATGAGAAAACTTAGGTCCAGAGAAGGGAAGTAATTTGTTCTGAGTCAATTGGAACTAAGCAGGTGTCCCTTGACTGGCCAAAGTTGCTATCTTCATTTCATTCTGAATTTCCTTTTGCCTTCTTTCTCCTCCTCAGTCTTCACTGTGGATTCATCTTCTCTAAGCATTAGTGTTTCCACAGTTCCACCCCTCAGCCTTCTCCCATCCTGACCTGATCCTCAAGCAGTCTTCTTCATGCTAATGACTTCCAGGATCTCAGCTACATGGATGAATCTCAAATATTCCTGTTAAAGCATCTTTCACCTTCTCCAGACCTTTACTGCCAATGACCTATTGGAGGTCTCCTTCTAAACCATCTCACTCCTCAATGTGCCCAGTGTACCCATCCTAATGGGTTCCTCCTACCTCAGCAGATTACTCCACTATTCTAGCCACTCTCCCAAAGCAAAGATGATAATTCTTGACTAGCCTTCTATACACATACACACACACACACACACACACACACGAGCACAGACATGCACCATTCCGTTAGTTACCAATGCTCCTCCTGCATCCCTCCAGAGTCCACCTCCTCATCTCAGCTCTACCATCACTTATTGGTCTCTGGCTCTTCTCTCCTCCAACACGTCTTGATGAGAGACATTTCCTCTGTCTCCAGAGCATTCCAATTGTATGCCCCATCGCTCGTCCAGCAGCCATAACAGTCAGCTGAATCCTAAGACCCAGTTAGCCCCATAGAAGAGCTCATCAAAAGTAATGAAGCTGGTCTGAGAATTCTCCATAGTACCAGTTTCAGAGATCATAAGTTTCAGGAGGAGAAAATGGCCCAAGGCCACCATACCACTGAGCTGAATATTCAGAGCTGTGGCTTCAGCTATTACAGGACTTTTCTGTGAGAGCTCATTCCCCTATTCCTTACATTGCTTGATTGTAAATCATGATATGAGCCCATAGCCTTGGCTAATGCACGTCATCATATAACCCAATCACACTCCAGATACTACCATTTCCTCCACCCAGACATGTTCCTCATTTCCTGTCACTGTCGTCCCTCCTCCCCATCTCCCCATCTCCACTGCCACCCCAGTTTTGGGCAAGCTCTGATGAACTTTTGGTCACTATTTTTGCCTTTTCTAGAATTTTCTATCAATGGAATCATACAGTATATAGCTTAGTGTGATGCTTCTGAGACTTCTCCAGATTGTGTGCATCAGTAGCTCATTCGTTTTTACAGCTGAGTGTTTCTCCATGTTATGACTATACTACATTTCACCTACCCATTCTCCAATTGATAGCCATTTGGTTTGTTTCCAGTTTTGACTGTAATATATAATGCTGGTGTGAATACATCCAAGTTTTAGTATGAATGTACGCATTTTCATGAGTAAAAGCCTAGAATCAGAATTGCTGAACAAGGTAAGTTTACAGTTAACTGCAAAATGAACTGCAAAACTGCTTTCCCAAATGGTGCCACCATTTTCCCAAAAGTAGTGTATGAGAGTTACAGTTGTTTCACATTCTTGCTCACTCTTGGGATTGTATGTTCTGTGATTCATTTTGTAAGTTTAGCTATTTTAGGGCATACCTAGTGGTTCTAATATTCATTTTCCTGAAAACTAGTAATATTGACTGACTTCTCACATTAGTCATTTACATAGCTTCTTTTGTGAAACATCTTTTGAAATCCTCTGCTAATATTTTTTTAAAGCTTGTGTTCTTATTTTTGAGCAGTGAATTTGTTTTTTTAAATATATGTTCTTGATAAAAGTGATTCTTCAGATACATGTTTGGTAGGTATTTACTCCACTCTGAGAGTTGGCTTTTCATTTTCTTATTTTAAAGAAAAAAATTTAATTTTCAGTAAAGTCTCATTCATCTTTTTATTTATTTCATGATTCATTTGTCAGGAGCTGGGGACTCAATTTAAGAAACTCTCTACTCAAGGTCATGAGAATTGTCTTTCTGTTTCCTTCTGAAAACTTTATGGCTCTTATATGTAGTCTGCAATCCACTTTGAGTTAAGAGTTGTGAATGATGTGAAATGTAGTCTAAGTTAAGTCAGTTTTGCTTTTTGTCCCCCTTTTTTTCAATCATGTATTCAGCAGCTTTGGATTAGTCTTTGAAAAGAAGCTGCTTTTACCATTGAATTGTCTTGGAGCCTTTGTCAAAAATCAGTAGAACATATATGTATGGGTCTATTTCCAAACTCTGTTTTGCTATGTTGTAACATGTTCAGGTAGGGAGAAAATCCTTTAGTAGATACCACACTGTCTTGGTTTCTATAGTTTTATAATAAGCCTTGAAATCAGGAAGTGCATAATTTCCAACTTGTTTTTCTATTAAAAATATTTTTGGCAGCAGATCCAAGATGGCGGATTAGGAGCAGCTCAGGATTGCAGCTCCCAGCGAAAGCGCAGAGGCACCTGCAGGTGATCCCCAGGCAAGCAGCGCCTGGAGTGGACCTCAGCAGGCCTGCAGCAGAGGGGCATGAATGTTAGAAGGAAAACTAAGAAACAGAAAGAAATAACTTCATCATCAACAAACTTCATCAATCAGCGTCCACTCAGAGGCCCAATCTGAAAGTCAACAACTACAAAGACGACAGGTGGATAAATCCACAACGATGGGAAGAAACCAGTGCAAAAAGGATGAAAACACCCAAAACAAGAACACCTCTCCTCCTGCAAGGGATCACAACTCCTCACCAGCAAGGGAACAAGGCTGGATGGAGAATGAATGTGATGAATTAACAGAATCAGGCTTCAGAAGGTGGGTAATAAGAAACTCCTCTGAGCTAAAAGAACATGTTCTAACCCAATGCAAAGAAACTAAGAACATTGAACAAAGATTTGATGAAATGCTAATGAGAATAAACAGAGAGGAATATAAGTGAATTGATGGAGCTGAAAAATACAACATGAGAACTTTGTGAAGCATGCACAAGTTTCAACAGCCAAATTGACCAAGCAGAAGAAAGGATATCAGAGGTCGAGGATCAACTCAATGAAATAAAGTGAGAAGGCAAGATTAGAGAAAAAAGGGTAACAAGGAATGAACAAAGTATCCAAGAAATATGGGACTATGTGAAAAGACCTAATCTATGTTTGGTAGGTGTACCTGAATGACGGAGAGAATGAATCCAAGCTGGAAAATACTCTTCAGGACATTATCCAGGAAAATTTCCTCAACCTAGCAAGGCAGGCCAATATTCAAGTCCAGGAAACACAGAGAACAAAGATATTCCTCAAGAAGAGCAACCCCAAGGCACATAATCATCAGATTCATCAGGGTCGAAATTAAGGAGAAAATACTAAGGGTAGCCAGAGAGAAAGGCTAGGTTACCCACAAAGGGAAGCCCATCAGACTCACAGCAGATCTCTCAGCAGAAACCCTACAAGCCAGAGAGAGTGGGGGCCAATATTCAACATCTTTAAAGAAAAGAACTTTCAACCCAGAATTTCATATCCAGCCAAACTAAGCTTCATAAGTGAAGGAAAAATAAAATCCTTTATGAACAAGCAAGTACTCAGAGATTTCATCACCACCAGGCCTGCTTTACAAGAGCTCCTGA
>CAUYLG010007893.1:0-74437 GCA_963573385.1 Cacajao melanocephalus | reverse complement strand
CAACAAGAAGAGCTAACGATCCTAAATATATACGCACCCAATACAGGAACACCCAGATACATAAGGCAGGTTCTTAATGACTTACAAAGAGACTTAGACTCCCACACAATAATAGTGGGAGACTTTATTTAACATTATACTGTCAATATTAGACAGATCGACGAGATAGAAAATTAACAAGGATACTCAGACCTGGAACAAGTAAACTGAACAAATATTTACAGAACTCTCCACCCCAAATCCACAAAACATACATTTTTCTCAGTATCACATTACACCTATTTTAAAAGTGACCACATAATTGGAAGTAAATCACTCCTCAGCAATAGCATAGCATTTCACAGCTTTAAATAAAATATTGGTTGGCTGCTTTTTTGTTCTTTTCATCCCTTATTCCTTCCTGTCTCCATTGTTAAGCATAATTATTGGCATAAAAGAGGTTTTTAATACCCATTTTTAGACTGCATTCTAGCCTGGGCAATAGAACAAGAATCCCGTTCTCTCTCCCTCTTTCTCTTCCTCTTTCTTTCTCTCTTTCATTCTTTTACTCTTTCTTTCTTCCTTCTTTTCTCTCTTTTTCTTTCTTTCAAAAAAAAAAAAAAAAAGAGTACCTATCTCATGGGATGTCTATAAAGATTAGATAATTACATAAAGTAGCAAAATACAGGCATTCAGTAAATGTTAGCTGATATCACTTCATACCTCCCCTCCTCTCAGATGAACCAGTCTCTCTCTTCACCATCATGCCCTTAATTTTCTGGCTGCCCTCTATAAACGTAACCAAAGGTACAACCACATTGACTGTCTTCCTGATGGGCCTAGCAGTCAAGGTGATTCCCTCTACCTGGGCTTTGAGTCCTTCCTCTCCTGGTCCAATAAGGTCCTGTTCTATTGATTACCTGCTTTCCTGCACCTTCAACCTTCCTCTCTTCCATCTTAACACATTCTTAAGGGCACATAAAAAACTGCAACAGAAACAACAATCATGAAGGGTCAGAAAGGTAGGGAACTGGGCAGATGGGGAAAAGAGTTGGGGGAAGACCTTTTGCTACATCTCTGTGAAAATTTTTCGTTTGTGAAACCCATGAATGCTTTACAAAGCATATCTTTTTGACGCCATGTCCCCTTCAAGTTATCACCTTCTCTGTCTGTTTTCTTTTAAAACCAAGCTTCTTGATACAGCAGTAGTCTCAAAGTCCTTACTTTACCTTTCCTTTACTTGACCCACTTCAATCTGGCCACCTGGCCTCGCCACCATAACTTTTTTGTGAAGATCAGCAGTGTCCTCTTCACCTCCCAAGTCATTAGACAGCTTTTCTGTTCTCAGTTTACTAAATCTCTCTGTTCATTAAAAATTGCAGAACATACTTTCCTCATTCCTGACACTCTCCCTGCCCAAAGCTCCTCAGTCACATCACCTTCCTGGTGTTCTTTCTACCCTTCTGATTGCTTCCTTAGTGACCTTTAAGGGCTGCTCTTGCAGAAACCAGGGGTCATCCTCCATTCTCCCCTTTTCTTCCACATCCAGCATATTACCATACTCATTAAAGTTTACCTCCTAGACATTCTTCATATCCATCCTTTCATCTCCATTACCATCTGCCTTCACTGGGCTGTTATGTCCCTGGTTTCCTTCTGGAGAGATTTCAAACCCATGAGTAGGCCATCATGGAACCTGGAATATCTGGCTTCTCAATGACTGCTACAAGCCTTCAGCCATCCAGCACTCCTGCTTTTCCCAAACACAGCACACCTCTGTGCCTTGGCATATGCTGATTTCTCTGCTTGGAATATGTTTCCTTTTCTTTGTCCTGCTAATTCTTGCTCATCCTTTAACATCTGAGCTAAGTGACCCCTTCTCTGGGAAAACTTTCTGGAAATCTCCAGGCTGGGTTAGGTGGTCCTCTTTGTGAGTTCCCACAGCTACCTAAGCAACTTTCTCTCAAGACCCTGGAGAAAGGCCTTATATTGCATTTGTTTGTTCCCCACTAGGTGGTGACAACCAAGACAGACTTATTTTCCTGTATTATTTCCTGATACAAAAAGATCGACTTTTTAATCTCCAGAGTCCTTGTTTCTAGAACACAGCCTGGCCCATGGTACATGCTCATATTTGTTTGCGACACAAATAAACTCCTCAGGAAGGAAGAATACCTACCGGAGAGATAGCCAGTTGTAAGATTGTCCCATTCTTAATGTCACTGCGAGTCTAGGTGTGAAAAACAAGAAGAGTAACTAAGATAAAATGTTAAAGTGGTACAAGCAAGTTGAATCCACAGTTTTGTCTTTTTTACAGTAGATGCAACTGAGGCTCTTCAGTTGGGCCCTCTTCTCCTGCTTGTTCCTTGGCAAAGAGCTTCTAAGATTCTCTTCTAGCACCCTGGACCCTCAGGGGTAAAAGCCACCTTTTTCCAGCCACTAGGGAGGAACAAGGGCTGGCACTTCTCAGTCTGTCTAGGGAGCAACTCTTTACCCAACACATGGAAGCTACCTGGATGCTAAGTGAAGACAAATAGTGCTGTCTCCCTGGGTCATTTACTTCCAAGCAAGGCCCATATTGATTTTGCATCTCCCTGTACTAACCTGTTCAGTGATGTACAGCTGAGGACCATCTGCGTAACGGAGGGTATAATACTCTGGGTTTGGCAATGACCACCTATGGAAGAGAAAAACAGTATATCTCACTTGGCCACACTCTTGTCCAGAAGCTGCTCATAAGTAATTTTCAATAGAGTTGCTCAAAGGACTGGGTGTCCTATTTGGAATACAGTGGAAAAAAATCAAAGCTTTAGGTTGTCATGTTGAAAAAATCACGGCCTTGGCCTTTTGTAAAGATGACACCACAAAAGGAGGTGTGTGGAACTGAGGAGGGGTCTCAGATCCTACCAGGACCTCAAGCAGGGCAATGCTAGACTTAAAGGAAAAAACGAAGAAGTATAAACATCTTAGGGGCATTGCTGTCAACTGTACTTCCTTCCCAAGACAGTGACTCCCCAGAGCCCCATGCTGGGGATGTGCCTAACTAGAGATCCTTCTCAGAACTACCCTCAAGGTATAGCAGTGCTCCTTCAGTTGGAGCTGCCACTGTTGAAAACAAGGTCTGTTTCAACCTACCCGTCACAAACTTCCTTGATAATGGATGCCAGGGGCCGTTTCTGAAAGAGAGAAAGAGAGCCTTCAACAGCAGCAACATCCTACTCATGCCAAGGTTCGGACGACAGGGGCTGCCAAGCAGGGTCAAGCTGGGGCATGAGAATCAATTTCTTTCCTAATAGCTTTTGTTGAAGAGGAAGCCTCTCCTAAGCCATGGTGGCTGACCTTCCCTAGGGTGGGCCAGGCCCAAATCTTGGCCTTTCTGTTGCTGGTTCTTCCTCTTGCTGCCAGTGATCCCCATCCCTCAAGATACCCTCTGCGTTCACTCCCTAGGTCCCTTTCCTTGCATCACTGCTTCTCATTTCAGGAGCATACCTGGTCGATTTCAAGGAGCTGGGCGTTAGCACCTGGCCACTCAATGGCCACTTTGACAATGTCTGACGGTGGTGGCATCGTTCCCAATGGGCTCTAATTCCCCAAGACAAAAACACAGACGCAGCTGCCTGGGGAGAAAGAAT
The DNA here is from genome assembly GCA_963573385.1 of Cacajao melanocephalus. Taxonomy (NCBI): domain Eukaryota; kingdom Metazoa; phylum Chordata; class Mammalia; order Primates; family Pitheciidae; genus Cacajao; species Cacajao melanocephalus. The sequence continues at coordinate 70,826 of CAUYLG010007893.1, read as the reverse complement.
TGGAAAGGTGGAAAAAGTCAGAAGACATCTTCATTTTTCACTCTTGTTACATGTAAGAGTCTGAAGACAGACACTGCATAAAGTAACATATGAAACTACTTGGTTTGAATTTTTCTAGATCATACCACAACCTCTCCTTGGGCTTTTGTTTCTTGAGATTAAAGCAGCAAAAATAAATGGGACAAACTGTCTATCATTCGTAGATCAGCCAGTAGCAAGATGTGCCAATGTGGTGCTTCAGTTTAAGAGTCAAGAGGACTCGGTGGTAGAAGAATTTATTTATTGCAAATTCCTGTCTTGAGACCTTGGGAGGGAGAAGCATATGCTCTGAGACAGATAAGAATAGACAGCCTTTTCTTGGGTGAGTTGTTAGCTGGAGGAGCCAGGCTACTTCTGTTCTGCAGTCATACTAGGAAGATCCCAGCGTCAGCAGGGCCCAGCTACATGCTCTCCTGCTTCCTCCGCACTCCTCGATGCCACTCCTTTCCCCTCAAAGGACACAATGCAAAGCCTCCTCTGTGTGGGACGACATCAGAAAATGGGGAAGAGAACTGGGACAGGAAATGCTATTTTTGTCCCTACTGCCAAGGGCAGGGGCTGCTGACAACTCAAGTGGAGGGAGGTAAGGATATCCTCACACAAGGGCCCCTCTATTTAAGGACAGGGCTCTGCAAGTACCTCTGACCCCCTCCCCCACTTCTCTCCAAAATAAAGGAAAATAAATCATCTTGAGCAAGTCTGGAAGATGGGCCCATGTGACTGGTATCCTAGGCAACTCTGATAGCTTACTGGTATTCCAAGCAGTAACTAAAGCATTCTCTCTCCAAGGTCTGACGAAGGGAAGTCACTTGGCTGATGGATTATTTCAATGTATATTTACACTCCTTGCCTAAAGGTTCAGGAAAGGCCTCTCTCTTAATGAAAAAGACCTTTCTGCATCCTTGAGGTTTAGCCATTCACCCACAATTCACGCCTCACTAATGGGGACCACCTGCCTCTCCTGGCATACAAAGCATAGCTGTTGCGAGGCTATTATGCATGTATGCTATCAATTTTTCAGCCCAAACACAGATGTCAGTTCTCACAGCCTGATGCCTGGTAAATATAAACCTCTTTGATGAAAAGGAGTAAAAGTCCTGTGCCCCACAAGCCCACAGGCCTCAGAAAGAGGGATGCTTTCATGACCATTTCCTAGTCAGGATGGGATGCTTCAGAAGTCTACTGTCATTAAAAAACAAAAAACAAAAAACAAAAACAAAAAAACCCAGCATTTCCAGAACCTGACAGTGTAAAAGAACTAGTTTTCAAAGGGCTTTCACTTATTTTATTGTGTCATCCCAGCAGCCCCATGAATTAGGCAGAATAGGATTATCACCTCCATTTGAGGATGGCACAACTAAAGCTCAGTGTTTTGTTAAGTGCCCAAAGTCACCCAGCTAGTAAGTCATAATGGCGGGACAGAACTTGGACTGGCTTTGGCCAGTGCTTTCCCATTTTCCTCTAAGCCAGCCTCAACTTCTGTCCACTGCAATTAAACACAGCCTAAAGGGATTGAAGTGGGTTGGCCTTATGGCCCACAAAGCTTCCATAACTTCTGTAGCTCATGGCAGAATTGTTCACATGTAATTTTTATGTGCCTAGACACACAACAAACCTCAGAAAAGAAACTGGCCCTATCAGCATAATTTCTGGGGAAAATGCTCTGCTCCAGTTACAGCAAGGCAGGGAGTTCTTGTTCCAGGGGTGGCACCATCAATCTCTGGATGCCTAGAGATGCATCCTTATCCTTATCGGCAAAACTGCTGTAATTAGTAGATAGGACTGCACAGTTGTAAGGTCAATTTTAAAAACTGAGATATAATTTACATGCAATATAATGCAGAGGGCTTAAGGGTACATATGTTTGTATATATAAATATATATAATAGAAATATACACATGCATCTCCCTGCAACCACCACTCAAAATGAGACACTGAACATTTCATTTTCGTCACCCTAGAAAATTACTTCATGCTTCCTCTTCCAGTCAATCCTTCCAGTCCTTTAAAGGGAAATTTCTGACTTCTTATCATCATCCACGAGTTTTGCCTTATTTTTAAAAATAAGCAGGCACAAGCTGAGTGCGGTGGCTCACGCCTGTAATCCCAGCACTTTGGGAGGCCGAGGCAGGCGATCACGAGGTCAAGAGATAGATACCATCCTGGCCAACATGGTGAAACCCCAACTCTACTAAAAGTACAAAAAATTAGCCGGGCGTGGTGGTGCGTTCCTGTAGTCCCAGCTACTCGGGAGGCTGAGGCGAGGCAGGAGAATTGCTTGAAACCAGAAAACGGAAGTTGCAGTGAGCCAGGATCGGGCCACTGCACTCCAGCCTGGTGATAGAGCGAGACTCTGTCTCAAAAAAAAAAAAAAAAAAAAAAAAAAGCAGGCACAGAAGGTACAACAGAAAGAGCAGTGGGCTGGGATAATTGTCCCTGCTGAAGAAAGTGACTGGATTTAGAGCCAAAGGCCTCAGGGCCCAGTCCTAGGTCTTTCACAATGTATACACGTCCCTTTAACCAAATCTGTTTTCTTCTATTAAAAGATGTGAGTATAGAACTAATGCATGTCTCAGCTTTAGTTCTATACTCACGTCTTTTAATAGAAGAAAACTGAGATTTAGTTTAGAAAACAACGTCTTAGATGCCTTCTAAGTCTAAAAGTCCATGGTTCTTAAGTGGAATTTTAAAAATCTAAGTGAGGACACCAATTTTAAAGTTCTCACCAAATGAAGCTACACCCTTCCTTAATTTTGATGGTGCTGCTAAGAAATAAAACATATTATATTTAACTCCTTTCTGAACACCATCTTTGGAGATAAATAAACTAAAGCTCATTATATTGTAGCTATTATTTTCTCTTGACCCCATATGAGATATCCTAGGTTGAGTCTCTCTTTATTATAGTCCTGAATGATTCTTGGCTGTTCAAAAATTCACACACATGTTAAAACATGGAGATTTGCCACCATCAAACCATTTGAAAGATATTAACAAGCCCCCATTCTCAGTGACTCTGTCCTTCCCACAAAACCCAGGCAGCCTGAATGACACTCTCCACAACCCTGTCATAGCTGATGGGACCAAAGTGAACACCTAACTTTAGCTGAACTATTCCAATTCTTTCTCTTGAATTTAAAAGACAGACTGGCCAGGTGTGGTGGCTCACACCTGTAATTCCAGCACTTTCAGAGGCTGAGGTGGATGGATTGCTCAAGGTTGGGAGTTTGAGACCAGCTTGGCCAACATGGCGAAACCCTGCTCTACTAAAAATACAAAAATTAGCTGGGCATGGTGGCAGGTGCCTGTAATCCCAGCTACTCGGGAGGCTGAGGCAGGGAGAAGTGCTTGAACCCAGGAGGCGGAGGTTGCAGGGAGCCTGGATCGCACCATTGCACTGCAGCCAGGGCAACAGAGTGAGACTCCATCCCAAATAAACAAATAAATAAAAATAAAAGACACTAAAGGAGCTGGGTGTTAATGGGCCCTGGAGAAGTAAGATCATCGTAAGCTTCAGAGCAGGTACCATGGCAAGCCAAAGATTTACACAAGCCAAAGATTCACACGAGCCAAAGATATGGAGAATAAAAACCAAGAGCCTTTCAGAGGAAGTGATTCTGCAGGAAGAATCCAGAAATATATAAATGAGCTGAAGCCAGAAATCAGAAAGAGATGGGAAAAGCCACTACCTGATAAATTTCCAGATTATGTGGCTACACTTCCTATGCTTGGGGTACTGGAAAGTCCACTGTATCCTGCCAATAAAACTCCTATAAATTAAGCTAGCCTATTTTTCTACTCATTGCACCTAAGACCAAAATTGCCCCAAGCTCTGTAGGAACTCTAAAATGGAGGTCTAAGCAGATAGCAGCATCACTGGCATAAGATGATGGTACTGAGTAAGACATTAACAATGGCTAAATTAGTAAGAGCAAAACCCACGGGTTTGCTCTGCTTTGCTCGTACTCACTAGATAAGTCTGATTTATTTGAAACAGATCAGTTATATGGTAACTTCACAGTAATCGTATATCTAATAGTAATGTACAGGCAGCCTCTTTATTTATTTATTTATTTATTTATTTATTTTTAATGACAGAGTCTTGCTCTTGTCACTCAGGCTGGAATGCAATGGGGCGATTTCGGCTCACTGCAACCTCTGCCTCCTGGGTTCAAGCAATTCTCCTGTCTCAACCTCCTAAGTAGCTGGGATTACAGGCACCACCCCCCAAAAAGACCCAGCTAATTTTTGTATTTTTAGTAGAGATGAGGTTTCACCATGTAAGGCTGGTCTCGAACTCCTTACCTTGGGTGATCCACCTGCCTCAGCCTCCCAAAGTGCTGGGATTACAGGTGTGAGCCACTGCGCCTGGACCAGGTAGACTCTTCATAGTTGATTGTTCACTTCTATAGCATTATTATAGTTGATGCTCATAAGAGCTCTGAAGAACATTCCTATTTTACAGGTAAGGCAATTGAAGTTCAGATGGATTGACAAACTTATTCTCCATGCACCTCTTTCTACACTTCCTTCCCAAAAGACAGAAGGAAGGAAAAAAAGGAAGGGGGGAGGGAGGGAGGGAAAAGAAATAAAATAAAGCAACCCATAACATCAGAACTGGGTCTCAAGCCTAGGTCTTAGGACTCCAAAGCTAGTTTTCATACGTCTACATAATACTTCCCTAGATGAAGACATTAGCTAACAATTACATAATGCCAAGGCACTATTTTAAGGGCTTTACATATATTAATTCATTTAATCCACACAGCAATGCTGTGTGGTATATTATCCCCACTTTAGAAATAAGAATATGGAGGCACAGAAGAGTAAAGTAGCAGGCTCAGTGTCACGCAGCTAGCAAGTGGCACAGCCAGAATTTGATCCCAGGTTGTCTGGTATTACTGGAAAACCATGAGAAAGCAGGGGGCACTGCACCTGATCCACAGCAGGTGTCTTGCGGAGATTTCTGGTTTGTGTATCTGAAACCAAGGCACACTGAGGAAGAAACCTTCACAAGAACTCACTATTGCAATGGAAGACAGCCCATTGTCTACAAGTGGGCCACACTCCCTCATGTGCTATTTGGTCCTTCACAATCTAGCCAGGCTCTTCCCTGGACTACCTGCTATTTCTATAAGGCAGGCCGTGTTCTTTCAATTCTTCTGTACTTTTGCACATTCTCTTCCTCTACTGTCAGAAGAGCTCCTATTCAAGCATCAAAGCATAGTTTAGATGTTACCTCCTCCCCGTATTAGTCTGAGCTTTCTCTGCCTTTCCCTGGCAAAACTAAATAGGATAAGAGCCTCTGTGTTCCCACAGCATCCTGTTCATACTTCCATTAACGTATGATCTCATCATACTCTATCCCAGTCACTTATTTACACATCTCCACTAGCTCCTCCTCCAGGACAGGTACAACTCTGCAGTCTCATAACCTAGCATAGCACTTGGTGTCCAATTAAGGCTCAGTAAGCACCTGTGTCTGCTTAAACCCCATGGCTCTGACTTCTTCCACTCCTGTGCAGGGACTGGCATAAACTGTACAGGCTGTCTGGTGTTCCCTCTGTGTCCCAATACCCTCTAACTACAAATTATTTCCATTGTTTAAGTTTGTTTTGGCTGGACACAGTGGCTCACACCTGTGATCCCAATGCTTTGGGAGGTCAAGGCAGGAGGATCACTTCAGGCCAAGAGTTCAAGACCCGTCTCTACAAAAAATAAATTAGCTGGGAATGGTGGCATGTGCTTATAGTCCCTAGCTACTCAGGAGGCTGAGGCAGGAGAGTCAGTTGAGCCCAGGAATTTGAGGCTGTCGTGAACTATGATCATGTCACTGAAGTCTAGCCTGGGTGACAGAGTGAGATCCTGTCTCTACTAAAAAATAAAAATAAAATAAAAAACTTTGTTTTCATATCAAACATTAGAATAAGTCTTACTGAAAAATCAGAGTTAGTACTCCTAACTCTAGTTAAAAGAAAGAGGAAAACATCCCTCTGCTTTTCTCCCTATGGAAAAGAAACATCAGGAGATAGGAGACTAGAAGTAATTCTATTCTCCAGATAATATTCCCAGTATAAAGGATCTCCTTGTAGGGAACCCATCCAGCACGTGTTTGCTTACTCCTTTCATTTTCATTCTAGAAAGGAAGTGGAAATTAGGTCAAAGGAATTCAATAACACTGCAAAATTCTCAGGGTTATAAATAGCCTCTTGCTCCATCACTCAGCAGTACTGTAGCTCAATTGCAAACCATCAGAATAAGGGAGCTGTAGTTCCACATCCAGGCTCAGAGGGCCTCTTCCGGATTAAACAATTCTCCACCTTTCTCCCTCCCACCCTTCTTTAAGCATTACAGATATAAGGATGATTTGGAAAAGTCAAAATGCCAAAACATAAGACATAGGCACACGCTGACCTGAAGTTAATTTTACCATAAGTCATAAGAATGAAAGGCCAGTTTTTCAAATAGAGCTGGGCAAAGAGAAAAAATAGGAACATTACTGTCTCCAATGGAGCAGTCTCTAAGTGGCTTCTAGAAGGTGTGCTTATGAAATCATCACTGTTACAGAAGGCCCCATGGAGCTTTATCAATCACCCATGCAGTGACGGCTGCTTCACGGAGCTGGATTCTGACAGCAGGGTTGGAAAACCTATCCAAGAAAGGAAGTGAAAGATGATCTTCTCCTATTAGTAAGGAATTTGGGATGAAGAGTGCCAGGTTTCCAGCTCCCCTCCTTCCTCCTGTTCCTTTAGGGATAAGAATGGATGTGTGCTTTTTGTTCAGTTATTTTGCTTTTGATTTGGTGGAGGCAGCATGAGTAAGTTTGGTTTATGTTTCCTGCAACAGAATGCAACCTCATCAGGAAGGCAAGTTGGGGTTACACCCACTTTCTAATCAAGAACATGATCTCAGAGAGACTTCTCCTTCCGATATCTTCTCATCTGAGAAGTGACTCAACTTCCCTTAGTTCAGTCCACTGAATGAGGATGAGACTCTGAGGTCCAGAAAAGGGAGGATTTGACTGGCAGAGATTATGGTTCTCATATTTACTGCTAGAAACCCTGGGAAGGACCACCATACCAACAGCAGCTGAGGTTTTCCCTTTTTGTTGAAGTGTGTTATACACAGGACTCATTCAAGCATGGCTAAAAGCCACAAACTTACATAGAGGCAAAAGTGTGGTGAAAAAGGGTGTGGAGGCAGCAGAACTATTTGGGTTTCTTCATCTTGATTCTTGCTATAAGAACTGCCTGGGTCTTCTCTTACCCTGCATAGACAACTTCTATAGTGTTCCTGTACTTAAAGAATAGTGCTTAAGTAAACTCCTTAGCAGAGCATTCCACTTACTCCAGGTCCACCGTGGCTCTGCGGTGGGACTGGCTTTCAAACTTGCTTTTGCAGATGCCATGTTCTCGCCAGACCACCTGCTCCCTGAAAAACCATGCTCTTCTGAGTCTGTATGTTTGCTTGAGCTTGTGCTATTATTTCCTCCTCCTTGTCCAGCTGCCAAACTTCTACTCAACCTGCAAGGCCCAGCTAAGATAATCACTCTTCTATGTGGCTTTCCTAACCCTCTCACCTCACGTAAAATTTACTGCATCCTCACCTGTGACCCCAGTCTTTTACACATACTTTCACAATCCTACGATTTACAATTCTCTATGTGCAGTATCTTCCCTGACTACTATATGTGTGATCTGCACACCAGCAGCAGCAGTATCCCTGGGAGCCTGTAGTAATGTGGAACTGCCTCTCCAGCCCAGACCCACCCAATCAGAATCTGCCTTCAAACAAAATCCTGGAGTGGTTCAGTACATGTCAAAGTCTAGGATGTAGGTTCAAGTTCAGATACAGTCCGAGAAACAGTGGTTCTCAACTCTGGTTGTGCACCATCAATGCATACCCCAGGGCATTTCGAAACTCCTGAATGATTTTTAATAGGTGGCCAGGGTGGACCCACACTCCAGAAGAGTTGACAACCTGAGGGCAAAGACTCATGAAGCCTGAGTCTATTCCCCAACCTACTCTTCCCCCCAGTTTACAGCACACTGCCTGGCACACAGCTGTGTCCCTAGAATTCCACGGCAAAATTCCCTCCAGGATGCCTCCAGACCTAACTGCCGTTAAAAGACAGTGAAAACACTACTGACTGAGGATTATTAATTGCCTAGAACTTTCCAAATCCCTAACTACAATAACTGAGGAGATGAATTTATAAAAAGTCAAGTGTTTACAAACCACTTGCCTCAGTTTTTGGAAATGAGAGGAAACAGAAACTGAGATGGAAAATACAGATGATTTCAGAATGAAACTTTAGAAAACTGTGGCTGCATAAGGAGATGGTGCTTGGGTAGGGAGGGAGTGTGGTGTGCTGAGAGGAGTTCTGGGTTATAATTAAAATCTTGGGCTGTGAACTCCTTCAATACCAACCAGAACGGCACAGCATTGTTCTCGTCGTAAAATCAGGCCAAGACCTTTCATTATAAAATAAGGGAACTGAAGTCCAGAGAAGCTGGCAAGGCCATGCCACCAGTTAGGGACAAAAGAAGGCCTAGGCCCCCACTTCTGGTTTAGTCTCTTCCTGCAGCACAGCTCTACCACAAGCATAAGCCTTTCTGGACCTCGGGTCCTGATCTACATGGACGGCTGGACTAGATGTTTTTGAGGTCTCTTCCAACTTCGGCCTTCTAGTGAGGCAGTGTAGCTTAACAGTAGGAGCTGTGATCTGGAGTGGAAAGGCCTGAACTTGGCTCCTGGCACTAACAATTTCCTTACCTGTAAAATGGGAATTATCATCAACCTACCCTGTAAAGCTGTTGTGAACATTAAGTGGGATAATAAAGCAGTAAGCATAATAGAAGAATTCTAACTGTGTGAACTTCGAAGAAATTGCAAAAGCTCTGTGACAATGTTTCCCCAGCCCTATCTGCTAGGCAGGCATATTGTGTATTGTTGACAAAATGAGAGAGCATATGTGAAGACAGTCCAGGAGGAAAGTCAATATAAAAGGCAAAGCATTTGTTGGTGTTCCACTATTATCGTTATTACGATTTCCTAGTGGAAGAACTTTGGAAAATGTTATGATCAGTTCCAAAGCAGCAGCCAATACAATGCCTGGCACATGATAAGTGCTCAACAAATCTTTTCTAGTGACTCACATTAAACCAACATGCCCAATAGGGTTATCAATTCAAATGTCTTAAGCAGTTAAGTAAACAAACCAAGCAGCCTCCATGTAGGGTCTTTAACACTGTGAAGTACCACCTTGCCTAGAGGAGTTTAAATCCAACATTTTAAAAACACATCACGCAGCTTGGCCAAGACAGCCACTTTGCAGCCTCTGGCCCACACTGATTCCGGTTCTTCATTACACCACATGATGCTTCACACCACATTACACCTTCTAGTCATTTTATGTGATCCAGTCTTGTCTTTGCAAGTATACCTGAAGCGTCCCAAAGATGAAGGCTATGACATACACTGCCTAATCACCACAAATGGCCTAGAACAGTGCTCGTCACATGATAGACACTCGGTGAGCAATTGCTGAACTGGGGCTGTAGGTCAGGTGCCGTGACTCACGCCTGTAATCCCAGTACTTTGGGAGGCCGAGGCAGGCAGATCACTTGAGGTCAAGAGTTCAATACCAGCCTGGCCAACATGGTGAAACCCCATCTCTACTAAAAATACAAAAATTAACCAGGCACGGTGGCATGCACCTGTAATCCCAGCTACTCGGGAGGCTGAGGCAACAAGAATCACTTGAACCCAGGAGGTGGAGGTTGCAATGAGCAGAGATCACACCACTGCACTCCAGCCAGGGCACCAGAGCAAGACTCCGTCTTAAAAAAAAAAAAAAAAAAAAAAAAAAGAGAAAGGCCAGGCTGTAAACTGAAGCCTAGTATCTCCAGCACCTCTGAGATGCTGCATGGTATGTATGTTTTTCTACCCTGGTCCTGGCACCAGACTTAGTCCAGGCTGGGCCGAGGTATGGTGACTGGGTCAAAGAACTTGCCTTGCAGGGTTTCCTTCAACTGCATCAAATATGCTTGCTGCTGAGCCACCTTGGCAGGTGGTACTGCTACATCTGGACACATTATCTCAGCACAGAACAAGCTAGAATATGCTGTACACTGAAGTTTTTTAAGAAGTTTGGTCCCTAATTCCTGTATTCTCTAACTTCCTTTGCACCACCTAGAGTCAGCATGAGGTATATAGAAAGACCACACTGGGCCAGGTGTGATTGCTCACACCTGTAATCCCAGCACTTTGGGAGGCCGCGGTGGGCAGATCACCTGAGGTCCAGAGTTCGAGACCAGCCTGACCAACATGGAGAAACCGTCTTTACTAAAAATACAAAATTAGCTGGGTGTGGCGGCACATGCCTATAATCCTAATTACTCTGGAGGCTGAGGCAGGAGAATCGCTTGAACCCAGGAGGCAGAACTGAGATCGTGCCATTGCACTCTAGCCTGGGCAACAGAGCAAAATTTTGTCTCAAAAAAAAACAGACAGACCAGACTGAAGATTAACAGATAGAGGTCCTAATCCCACCTCTTCCACTTACAAACTCTAGAATTATCCCTGGCAGGTAACCTCTTTGAGGAGCTTCACTATTTGTATCAGTAAAGTGCAGATAACACTAGTTATCTCAAAAGACTCTAGAGGGTATATAAAGTATGTAACACTACAGCCCAATACCACAATCCCTGGCCACATGTGGCTACTAGGCACTTGAATAGTGGCACAGGCTGCCCTCAGTGTAAAATACAAATCAGGTTTCAAAAACTTAGGACAAAAAACAGGAATGTAAAATATCCCATCAATAATGTTTTTATATTATGTTATAATATAATTTTGGAATATATTGTGTTAAATATATTACTAAAATTATTTTCAACTGTTTCTTTCATTTTTTAATATGGCTACTAGAAAATTTGAAATTATATCTATAACTCACATTACATTTCTGTTAGCAGCATCATTCTAATATAGAGCCTGGCACACAAAAAGCATTCCAAATGTCAGTTTCCTTCCCCTACGGGTAGATATCAGTGACCACGATTTGCATCCCTTTCCTCTTGCCAAATTCAAACCCTGCATTTATTTATTTAGTAAATATTTATAGTGTTTGGCCTTGAGATGCTAGAGATGCAATATGAAGCAAAACCAGACACCACTGTCTTCTTCGTGGATCTTACAATCTGGTGGCATGGGCAGAGAAATACCAATACTTTTGTAAATAAATGTAAAACTGCAGTTGTGAAAGTGTTGTGAAGGACAAGTACCCAGGCTGATAAAGTGGAGTATCGGTCGAAGAGTCAGGGACAGGGATGCCTCCCCTGCAGAAGTGATGCTTAAGTGGAGATTTGAAGGACTGAAGAAGAGTTTAAAGACTAAGCTGGGGAAGGAAGAGCAGCCCAGGGAGGAGGAACACTAAATAAAAGGCCCCGAGGAAGGCAGGAGCTTGGGATGTAAAAGGAACAGAAAGAGGCCAGCGTGTGGAGAGCACTGAGCAAGCGGGAGGAATAGTCAGACTTGGGAGAGGTCCGCAGGACCAGATCTCCAGGGCCTGGGTCAGGTTCTGGGTCTGACCCTACAAAGGGTGGGAAGCTGGCCAGTTTCATGACCGAAGTATCCAGATCTGCTCTGGATTTTGAAAACGTTTCTCAGCCGGGTGCGGTAGCTCACGCCTGTAATCCCAACATTTTGGAAGGTGGAGGCAGGCGGATCACCTGAGGTCAGGGGGTCGAGACCAGCCTAACACAGTGAAACCCTGTCTCTACTAAAAATACAAACATCTTTGGGTGCGTGGGCGTGGTGGCACGCACCTGTAGTCCCAACTACTTGGGAGGCTGAGGCAGGAGAATCGCTGGAACCTGGGAGGCAGAGGTTGCAGTGAGCCGAGATCGTGCCACTGCCCTCCAGCCTGGGTGGCAGAGCAAGACTCCCTCTCAAAAAGGTTTAAAAAAAAAAAAAAAAGAAAGAAAGAAAGAAAAGGGTTCTCCGGGCACGGTGCAAGACCGACAAGAGAGCGGCCCCTGTGCCTGCGGGCAGACCACTTAGGACACTGTAACTGCCCAGGCAAGAAGCGAGAGGGGCCTGAACTGAAGGGTGAGCGCTGGAGATGGAAAGTACAAGCACGCGGGGGCTACTGAGCCGGTAGGATCCACGGGGCGGGCTGGTGGACTCGGGCAGCGGGGTCCCCGTCGAGCGTGACCCCGGGCTTCGGACTCGTGCGGGCCCGCCCCAAGGGCTCTCCGGCTCCTTCCCAGCCCTCTCCGTGCCCTCCCTACCCGATCCTCCCACCCAACGTCTCCCTCCTTCTCCCTCCGACCGCTGCCCGGCTCCGCCAGCCCCCGCGCCGGACGGCCTGGCCCGCCCTCTTCCGCCACGCGACGCCCCTTCTGGGTCCAGGACCCTGTCTCTCCTCCCGTCCGGAGGTCCCTGCTGGGCCGCGACCCCTCGGGGGCCTGACGAACCGGCTCGGTCCAGCCCAGGCCCGCCCTCTCAGCCCCTCAGCCTCCGGGGCAGATGCAGGCCGCTGCGCTCGGCCCGGCTGGTCTTCCCTGCGTCTCTCGGGCCGGGACCCTCTCCACCGCCTGCCGCGCCCCGGTCCCCGGCGCTCCCCTCACTCACCAGCTCGTCGACCTAGGCCCAGCTCCCGCTCCCGGGTCTCGCCTCTGCGGCTCCAGCAGCCTCCGCCCGCCCCGCCTTCTTGGGACCCCGCCCCGGGCAGGCCGGGCCGGGCTCCTATTGCTCCATCTCGCCGTCATGCTAAATTCTCTTTCTTTAATTGGGTTGCTTGTCTGTCATTCAAGAAGGGGCGGGAGCAGCTGCCGGTAGAGGGGAAAAACGCCGGCCGTCCCCGCCCCCCTAGTAGAGGCCTCTTAAAGAAACAGGACACCTTTCCCCCGCCGGCTACAGGATCTGGAGGAATGTGATTTTCCAGCAAACCCAAGAAGCAGCTTTCTTTTCCCCCGAAACTTTTTTTTTTTCTTTTTGGTATGCAGTCCTAGAGTGAAGGAAAAGGCTTTGGTTCCCGGTGTCAAATCATAGGTTGTGAGCTGTAAGCGGTCCTCTGGTGGCACTCCGCCCTGTGCCCAGAGGGCACTTACCGCACACTCAACAGTGGGGATCGCTGTGGTTTGGGGAACTGAGTGGGAGGTGACAGTCGTGTCAGAGGCTGTAAGCAGCCGCGCTGCTCACCACCGAGTTGGAGCTAATTATACCGGCACCCAGGGCTGACCGTGGGCGCTGAGCAGAGGCAGAAGGGTACAACTCAGCTGTGCTGTTGGAAGAGATCCGTGGGAGGTGGCATTCGTCACTGCACCTGCGGATCGGAACAAGGCCGGGCACCGCGCCGAGGACTCACTCCTGCTCTCTCCCTTCATGCTCACAGCAGCCCTGCGATGGAGGGAGCATCCTGATCCCTTCGTTGCAGATGAGGAAACTGAGGCTCAGAGAGGGTCCGAGATGTTACAGCTGGTGAGGGGCAGAGCAAGACGCCAACCTCTGCCTGTTGGATTCCAAAGTTTATACTTTAATCATTCGTCTAGCAGATTCTTAAAACAATCCTGGGAGCTGTGTATTCAGCTGTCCCTTTGCAGATAAAGAAATTGATACTCGGCCGGGCACGGTGGCTCACACCGGTAATCCCAGTACTTTGGGAGGCCAAAGGCGGGCGGATCACGAGGTCAGGAATTTGAGACCAGCCTGATCAACATAGTGAAATCCCGTCTCTACTAAAAGCACAAAAATTAGCCAGCGTGGTGGTGCGCGCCTGTAATCCCAGCTACTCAGGAGACAGAGGCAGGAGAATTGCTAGAACCTGGAAGGGGGAGGCTGCAGTGAGCTGAGCTCATGCCACTGCACTCTAGCCTGGGCTACAGAGCGAGACTCAGTCTCAAAGAAAAAAAAAAGAAGACGGAAAAAAGGAACTGACGTTGCTAAAGCCCTGGCGGGGTAACTCTCCTCACTGGCTGAACCCAACCTTGACCTTGTGATGACGGTGATGTGTTAGGGGGCAGAGCCACAGCACAGAAGTTGCCAAATGCTACCTGCTGACTTGGGACACTCATTTCACACTCTTATGTGAAAGAGAAATGATCTTTTCCATTCCTTTAATTACTAACTTTGATAGCGGGGGGCGGGGGGGGGAGCTGTTAGAGCAAACTCTGCACTCAAACAACACTGAGGACAAAAGCCTTCAATCTGGTACCCTGGGTGCCTCACTTTGCTTCATCCTAGTCCTGGCCCTGCTTAATACACATTTATCCAAAGCATGAATCACTCACTTTAGCTTTACAAGACTGTGTCATTTTTTTTTGTCCTGATATTGCCAGCGCAGGTTCTTTGCAAGTCTTAGGAATCAATTCTGGCTAACTTTACTCAAAAAGGATTTTATTGGCAGGCTAGTGTCTAACTCGCAGAGGTAACAGGAAGCTGGAGAATCAGGCTTAGAAAAGAACAGAAAGCAGAGATGCTTTGAGAGCTTAGGCAGGCAAGTGAATCAATTCCATGTTTTTCTCCTCTTTCTTGGGCAGAGCTTTGTTTGATGAGTCAAAGCCACTGGAGCCAGGGTTCGATTCGCTGAGCTCTGGTAACACATCCACATTTTAGAAAGGAAGGGCAGGCACTTTGATTGACAGCTCCACCAAGACTGCACAGGAGTGCTGAGTTCCAGATCCCTCTTCTCCACCTCAGCTGCTACCACCGGGCAACTAAGTTCAGGTGCCCTGTTTTCAGGCTGGGATCAAATAGGAGGAGAACCTGCAGCTGAATGTCATGATTACACAGAGGCAATTGTGTCCGGCACATGGGACAGCATGGTAGAGATTCTGAGCTTTGTAACCTTATAGACCTTTGTGCTATTTACCAGCTGTGTGTCCCTGGATAAGTCACTAGATCTCTCTGAGCCTGTCTCCTCATGTGTACAATGGGGAGAATCACAATACCAGACTTAATGGATTGTTGTGAGAAGTGAGATCACTGAAAATGTGTAACACTTAGCAGAATGTCTGCATGTAAGTGCTCAATAAATTGCAAATTACAAAATTGTAAAATTATAGTAGGCCTTCCATGAGTACTTATTGTGTCAATGAATTATCTACCCCTCTTAGTTCTCTAAACCATTTGACTATTTTTTTTTTTTTTGAGACAGAGTCTCTCTGTCATCCAGGCTGGAGTGCAGTGGCACGATCTTGGTTCACTGCAACCTCCACCTCCCAGGTTCAAGTGATTCTCCTGCCTCAGCCTCCCAAGTAGCTGGGATTACAGGTGTGCACCATCACGCTTGGCTAATTTTTGTATTTTTAGTAGAGGTGGGGTTTCAGCATGTTGGCCAGGCTGGTCTCCAACTGATCTGCCTCCCTCAGCCTCCCAAAGTGCTAGGATTACAGGCTTGAACTGCCACGCCCAGCCAATATGGCCCATCTTTAGAGTGGTGGGCAGCTTAGAAACAAAATCTTTACAACGGTCTACAAGACCCTAGATGATCTGGCACTTTACTTCTTAGATTCAATCTATTCCTGCTCTCCCCCTAACTTAACTGTTTGTGTCTCCTATGCTAATTTCCCATTCTGTGAACACCACTCTTTTAATCTCTGTGCCTTTGCGCTTGCTCTTTCCTCTCTTGGAAGGCTCTTCCCCTCCTCATCATGTGGCTTCCGTCTTCCCTTTATTCAGGCTATGCTCTGTTATCTCCTCCTCCAAGTCTTCCCTGACAACTCTATCTCCTATCATCCAGCCCCTCCATCCCTCTCTTCCCTTAACCTGCTCTAATCTTCTCCCTAGCACTGCATGTCATGGTAATATTTTGTTTTGTTTTGTTTTATGACTTCCACAACAGTTGTAAGCTCCATGACGGCAAAGATTTGCCTGTCTTATTCATAGCTGTATCTGCTACCTGGAACATATCTATTCTAGTACATAATATGGGGTCAATATCTTATTTGACCATGTAAAATAATGGTTGCATCACTGAATAAACCAAAATGATATATGGGTAAATGGACGGTCTCTATGAGCTTGACTTAAATGTTTCTAAACACAGATTAATCATGACCCTTTTTTTTTTTTTTGAGATGGAGTCTTGCTCTGTTGCCTACGGTGAAGTGCAGTGGTGCAATCTTGGCTCACTGCAATTTCTACCCCTGGGTTCAAGCGATTCTCCCACCGCAGCCTCCTGAGTAGCTGGGTTTACAGGCATCTGCTGCCATGCCCAGCTAATTTTTTATTTTTATTAGAGACAGGACTTCACCATGTTAGCCAGACAGGTCTCAAACTCCTGACCTCAACTGACCTGCCCACCTCAGCCTTGCAAAGTGCTGGGATTATAGGCGTGAGCCACCATACCCAACCCAAAAGGATTTTCATATGGTAGCTCATAAATCTCAAAACTTTCATTTATCCGCTAAAAGAAATAGAACTAGCATTTATCATGGTTTTGCTATCTGCCGAGAGTTACACTGGAGGCTGTTATACATACTATCACACTTAAAACTGTCAACTTTCTATGGCATATTAGTGTGCCCACTTTGCAGATGAGAAAGATTGAGGATTAGAGATCTGAAAAGCTTGCTAAGGCACCACAGCCTGGCTGGTACCCAGTCAGTCTGACTTCAAAGTGCACATCTTTCTCTTTATACTACTCAGTGGAAACAAGATTCCACTGGCCATTTCATTCTTCATTCTCTTTTCACACTTATTAATCCTGGATATAGATGAGACAATGTATTAAGGTCTTTACACGATTTATCTCATTTGATCCTCATGTTTCTATGAAGCACATACTGCTATCACCGTTATTTTACAAACGAGGAAACTGAGGCACAGCGACTTTAGACATTTGCCCTCGGTTACCTGGTTGGGTGGTAGCACCAGTAATTAAACCCAGCTCTATTTAATTTCAAGGCCTCTGTCTTTTCCGCAATAGCGCGCTGTCTCCCTCAAGACCACTCCCTGCCTCAGATAGAAAGAGGAGAAAAATGGCTAAAACAGGCGAATAAAGTATCATTAAGAAAATTCATGGTGACTTGGTTCTTGAAATGGGAAGCAAAAGGGCAGGAGGCAGCCAGCCAGTCTAGCACCAGTGCTTGCAGGCTAAGGGTTCACATAACTCACAATAACTTAATTTGAGAAGATCGTTATTCCAGGAACTGGGGGGGTTTTGGTGTATTCATGCGAGTGGAGCCCAGGAAGGGGCCGGACTTCCTTGGCGAGCAGAGACTGTCAGCCCTGGGAGGGCGTGCTCTAGCCACCTGCGGGAGAACAGCGCCCTCTCCTGGCATCGGAAGCCACCTTCCAACATCAAGCCAGGATGTGGGTGTGTGGGTGTGGATGTGGGTGGGTATGGGGCGGGGGCAGTGGCAAAGCAATGAGATTTGAAGATTTTCTTTTTTTTGAGACAAGGTCTCGCTCTGTGGCCCAGGCTGGAGTGCAGTGGCGCAATCATGGCTCACTAGAGCCTTGACCTCCTGGGCTCAAGCAATTCTCCTGCCTCAGCCTCCCAAGTAGCTGTGACTACAGGCGCACACCACCATGCCTGGGTAATTTTAAAGTTTTTTTGTAGAGACGGGGTCTCATTATGTTGTCCAGGCTGGTCTTGAACTCCTGGGCTCAGGTGATCCTCCTGCCTTGGCCTCCCAAAGTTTTGGGATTACAGGCATGAGCCACTGCAGCTGGATGAGATTTGCAAAATTTCTAATGCACACAGTAAATAAAAATAACAGCTGCCACTTAGCAATACACTATTGGGGTGGGGAGCAGGGGCTCTTTTAAGGATTTTACATTAATTTACTCCTAGGGACTTCACATACTACATTTAATTTAACCTTTACCCCGACCCCCTGAATTAGGAATTACTGTTATGACTTCTATTTTTCACACGAGGAAGCTGACAGAGAGATTAGGTCATTTGCTGTACCTCTATTAAGTGGCAGATCTGGGGCTTGAACAAGTGGACTCTGACCTTCCAGGTCTGTGCCCTGGAAACGACAACATTCCCCTTCTTTGGTTCTGGAGTGCCCCCAGGCAAGTCTCCTTGTACAGAGCCTGACTCAGAGCAGACACACAGAAAGGAGTCAGTGCTTCGGAAAATGGTAACCAGGCTGAGTTGGTGGTGAGTTTGCTGCTTTTTGTATTCAAGCTCAGGGAGGCTGTAGACCCGCTGGGTGGCTGGCCTTAGAACCCCCTGCATCTGTCTGAACCAGAGATAAGCCCCAGCCAGTGCTCAGCTTGGCCTCCAGTATCTGCTTGTCCAACAGTAACATCATTACCATAGTACAATATTTTGTTTGGGTATGACAAAGCAGACAGTCCTAATGAACAATGCAAAACATTTAGCACCCAGGGAAGCACCAGTGCTGACAGATCAGAACAGACAGCACCCCGCACCCCACCCCACAGGGTCCCAGGAGACAGTCCCTCTGCCTCCCCTACAGTATAGCCAAGGCTTTCTCCCTTTTACTTACTGGAATGTGGGCAGATGAGGGGATTGGAGGTGGAAGATGAGGTCAGGGCTGCTGGGGAAGTGGTTGGAGGCAGCTACTATTTACCAACGAATATGGAAGAATTTTGATATTTTAACAGTTGGTGTGGCTATGCTGGCTGAATACTGCCATCCATACTGTAGGTCCTGGGGTAATAGTAGGAACTAACTCATAGGCCTGGTGCTGCACGAGGAAAAGCAGGTAAAGGTCCCACTTCTTCTTCAGAGCAGGCATTCAGTCAATGAGCGTTGGTCTTGATGGCCTGAACAGGTGTGTGTGTGTTGGCGAGGGGGGCGTTGCTGGAGTGGGGAGAATGAACTAGTCTTCCTGACTCCAGGTCCCGTCTCACCATCCATTGCGTCCATCCTCTTCAATTCTAGCTGGGTCCCGGAACTCAGAGCCTGGGGCAGGTTGGGGGTTCCTTAACTGGTCTACGGTCACTTTGCTTCACTAGACACCTCCCTGAGTTTTATAGAACTGACTTGTTTTGTCCAGAGCAGTTGCCCATTCATTGAAAAACTGAGGCAGCCATGATAGAGGAAGTGAGGGCCTGGCTGCAGAGGGCTGGCTGCGGGAAGTGACCATGTGGTGAGGCTCTGGCTTCTCCAGAAAGACCTTTACACATGAGCATCTATCTGTGCTTTCTACAAACATTTGTTGAGTGCTTGGAGTCTGCTAGCTAGTGGCGGTATGTTAGTGATCAAAACAAACATGGTCCCTGTCCTCCTGGCATTCACAGTGACACAAGGGAGACAGGCAGCATATAAACAAGCGAACAACTATCAGTGTAGTTATAAACTGTGATAAATGTTATAGGAAAATGATTAGGCTCACCTCCCCACATTTCAGCAATCAAAGCAGGAGGAGGGTGTAGTCATGGAGTTCATCTCTGTGGAGGTGATGATTCTATGGAGACCTGATAGATGAATAGGAGTTTTCCAGGTAAGGAGTAAAGGGTGGGGTGTTCCAGGTAGAAGAAACAACAGAAAAAATGACTTCACCTGGGTGGTTGGATTACAAAAGCAGAGAGAAGAGAAGAGAAGGGTTAAGGAGAAGACAGCTACTAAGGGCCTTGTTAGCCCTGCAGTGAAGTTTAGTTTTATTCTGCGTATAACAGGAATGCATTGGAAGGTTGTAAACAGGGGAATGACAAAATCTGATTTAAGTTTTGAAAAAGATCTAGTTGGTTGCTGTGACTAGATTGTGTTGAGACTAGCTTGTGGCATACAAAGATGGAAGCAAGAAGTCTAAGTGGGATGTGAATATTAAAAAGCCCCCTCCCTCATAGGAAAAGACTGGTTGTTCTATGGCCTTAGTAATAAGTCACCACCAGAAATGGTCTTAAACCTAATAGGTTAATGGCAGCTCATTTCACTGAATCTGCGTCTGAAACCAACCAATTAGTGATAGTATGTGCTTTGAAAGTCGGCCAAGTGGCAGCAGATTCACTGCAGTGAGTACGTTTCTCAGGCTGGTGCCACCCCTCTCTCTGCTTAGAAACCAGCCTCATCCCAAAACAAATTCTTCCCCAAACCTGTATAAGATTAATAGTTTGCTTTGCTCATCCAGGCTATGCCTGACCATCAAAGGGCTCCTGTGCTCAAAGAAGCAAGAAATGCAGCTGGTTGCAGATGCTAATGGGTGGTTTTATCCTCCAGGAGAGGTTGCCTTAGGCTGATCAGGCTGCTACAACAAAATACCTAGACTGGTGGCTTATAAACAACACATATTTATTTCTCACAGTTCTGGGGGCTGGGAAGTCCAAGATCAAAGCGTCAGCAGATTTAATGCCTAATGAGGGCTACCTTATTGGTTCACAGATGGCCATCTTCTCACTGTCCCCTCACATGGCAGAAGGGGAAAGGAGCTCTCTGGAGTCTCTTTTATAAGGGCACCAATCCCATTCATGAAGACTCCACATTCATGACCTAATCACCTCCTAAAGGCCCCACTCGAAATACAATCACACTGGGGATTAGTTTTCAACATATGAATGGGTAGGGGAACAGGGGAGCAGGGAGCAGCTATTCAGTCTATAGCAGAGGTCTTCACAGTCATTCAGGCTATCAATGGTGATGGTCTGTTCTCTTGTCACTGCCGAGGATGTCATCCTGGGGTTTATTCTCTGACCCTCCCTGGGCCAGGCACCTATGGCTGACAAAGGCTTTTCTGAAGGACATTCATCTTTCTTTGAAGATTTTATGTCTTTATTTAGGTTTCTCGTCTCAGGGGATGTTCTGCTCCTTCAAGGGAATGTGTCAATCGGGGCTGAGTCAGGAGAGAGAAACCACACCAGTTCTTTTAACAGACAGAAGTCAATATAAAGAATTGTTAACTGGGTATAAAGTTGTTAAATAGGTCCCTGGAAAGAATCAAAAGAACTCTAAGGTCTCAAGGGGATAGCGACTGCAGAAAGCATCTACTGCCTCTAGGGCTGAAAGGAACAAAGGAAAGACATTGGAATTATGAAGACTTAGAAACTGGTCTGCAAGTTTTGAAGAAACCTGCAAACTGGACTCAGCTGGTGTTGCAAGAAGTCACTGCACTGCTGTTGCCAAGGTGAATAAGTGATGCTCAAAAGAATTCCACAAAAAGCAAACAGGAAAGAGCAAGTCCCTTTCCTCTTCTAGACTTGTAGCTCCCTTGAGCAGCCCCCATTAGCAGAGACTGAGAGCTGCTGGTGAAGCAGAAGAGCAGCTTTTCAGAATTCCAGCTCCAGCACCACAGAGCAGGGTGTGGAAAGGTGGGTTTGGAGCTGAGAGTCAGCAGCTTAATCACTGGAACAGGGGGCATCATATTTCTCTATTTCCATCCCATTTTTACAAAACATTTAATTATCAGAGGTCAGCCTCATTTCTAAGACTTGGGGAAGTCGCCTCATTGTCATCTCATGTGCTTCTCTTAATAATTTTTGTTGTTTATAAGCCTTGCTTTCCGTTTGGTTGTGGGAGCAGATGCATGTACCATCAGCTGATTCTTAGCAATATGTGATGCTTTTGGTGAATGAAGGGCCAGGGGAGGTGGTGGAATGTGGGGACAGTTCAGCCTGAATGATTCAAATCCTTAGAAGTGCACAATGCATTTGTACTAGGCATCGAAGGATGAGTGATGAGTAGAATTCCAACTGATTTGACAAGAGTCACTGTAAGGCCCATTGTACAGAAGAAGAAACTGAGGCCCAGAGAGTTTGCCTCTGGAGTCAGAAGGAACCATGTCTGTCCATCCGACTGCTTAGCCTGGAGTCCTAAACCACTGCCCTGTTTAGGATTCTCATAGCTTGCAATTTCTTCAGGTTTATCATCCTACAAAACTAGAATAATGACACTTGCCTTTTGGGGTGGTGGTAAGGGTTAACTGGTGTCATATATTACAAACATAAAGCCATTTTGGAAGACAGATGCTGGGCACATTTCCACTCCCACTCACCAGCCTTGCTACTTGTAGTTCAAATTCGTGCCTCAGCAAAGTTATAAATCAGTCCATGTCATAGATCTGGAGGTGGGAGGGGTGGTGGTGTTCTTACATAGTTGAAACCAGGAACATAAAATCCTTGAATGTCATTACCTCAGCGAATGCTAATAATAAGGATAATGATAATAATAGTAATACGCTTCCACTTAATGAATACCTACTATGTATGTGCCAGGTATTTTACATATATTACTCTTTTGCCTATTTGGCAAATAGGTATTTAGTGTACAACACATGCCTGGCGTTATGTTAACGCTAATTGCCATAATGAAACTGAGTGGTAGGGCTTATCATTCCTGTTTAACAGATGATGAGGTTGAGACTCACCCCTCTGGCCTCTTTTCTCACCTGTACAACAGGGATAATCATAATCCCACCTCTAGGATGCATCAGGGATTGCAGTTCATATAGCATGTTGCCTGGGACATAAGCAGATACTCAGTACATGCTTGTTACTTAATAGATTACCACTACTATTGCTGCTAATGCAACCACTGCTCAGGGTCACGGAGCTAGCAATTGGCCTATCTGACACTCCTCAGCCTCTGCCCTGTCCCCTCTGCCTTGCTCTTTACGCTAAGTCAGTCTTTCTACTGTGGCTGCCTTCCCACAAAGGCAGGCCTGGCTTTCCTGTAAATTCTTTTGGAAAGAAAAGGAGAAGCAGCCAGAGAACACCAAGTCACAGCAGAAGCACAGCTGCTTTGAAACAGAGGAGGGTCCCAGTAGTAGCTATTACCATTTTTTTCTCATAAAAGTCATAGATGGATGATTGGGTCAAGATGGCAGATGGAACACTTAACAGCAGCCTCACCCCACCTCTATATATCTAGAAATAACAGAAATGTGTGTGTGTGTGTGTGTGTTCCAAAACCATAGGAAAATCAGGAAGACATGCCTCCAGTGGTTTAGAAACTACAAAAAATGAAATTAAAGAGAAGTAAAAACAGACTAAAAAACACCAAGGCAGTAAATAATGGGTGTCATTCCAAGGGTAGGTGGTAGATACCTAGAGCCGAGAGCACAGGGAGATAGGGGATTGATTTGGAGTGGTGCAATAGAAGCAGTCAGGCATGGTGACCAGCTCCCCGCCATCCACCCTGCTTTGGCTAAATAGTAAGTTACATAAGTGTCTCCCCATAGATGACAGCAATGAGTCTGAATACAAATACTATATCCTGGGTGGGTGGGTTGAGAAACAGAGGTCTCTAAGTTCAGAAAATAAATTTATATTATTACCCTGGAGTTAGACTGTGGTGAACAGAGAAAGCACTTTCAGATAGGCTGACAAGAAATTTTAAACTTCGAGATAAAAACATAGACAAGAGTCACCAGGTATTTGGGAGACCCAACACATGAAACAGTAACATCAAAAGCAACAAACCAAAGAACTTACACCTGAGAAAATAAAGAGAGAAAATAGAACCAGACTGTGGAATAAGTATTATTACATATCTTGGACAAATGGCAGAGCCTACTGCATTCACTTTAAAAAAAAATTAAAAATGCATCGAGGTTTTATAAATTTTATTCTTGAAATAAAAATCTCAACAGATGGGTTGAATAGCAAAATGGATTGGAGAGTAAATCAGTGAACCAGACTATCAACGCTAAGTAATTCTCCCAGAATGCAGTACCAAACAATAAATAGATGGAAAGAATGAACAAAGTGTTATGAGACATGAATGACAGATGTAAAAGTTCCGCTATCTGCTTAATGTGAATTAGAGGAGAGAAGAAAATTATGGAAGAAGAGTGCCTAAAACAAGGCAAAAATTTGAGACAATTTCTTAGAAATTAGAACTACTCATATTGAGAGGAACCAGTGAATATTTATAGGATGAATGTAAAAAGACTCACATCTAAGTAAATCATGTTGAAATTTCAGGACACTAAGGATAAGGAGGAAACTCTGAATGTTTTCGGAGTGAAAAAAATTATGCAGGATGGAATAAGATTGATACCAGACTTTCCATTCACAACATGGTAAGTAAGAAAACAGAATAACATCTTTAAAGTTTTCTGGTGAAAATACTTGTGAACTTATGATTCTTGTTAAAATGAACTAAACATGGCCTGAGAAGGACTCTGTACTTCTGTATTTGAGTCCTTGTGAACTAACCCTAACCTCACTTGATAGACAAGATTGAAAATCTAACTTAGGAGTATGCATCTGTAACAGTAGCTGAGTCTTGGCCAATCCCAGCAGCCATACACTCATACACTGCTGAGTGTTCAAACTGTGTTCAAATAAGGCAAATGCCAACCTGTAATCAATCCAGCTGTTTCTTTACCTCACTTCCAATTTTTGTGGGTCACTTTCTTTTTTTTGTCTATAAATTTGTTCTGACCATGAGGCGTCCCTGAAGTCTCTCTGAATCTGCTGTGGTTCCGGAGGCTGCCCGACTTGTGAATTTTTTTTTTCTTGCTCCATTAAACTCCATTAAGTATAATTTGAAGTTTTCTTTTAACATTCTTTAACCAGCCAAACTGCAAGCAAATGTGAGGGCATCATAAAGACATTTTAAGACATAAAAACAGATTCAAAAATTTTATAATTCACTCTCCACATAGACTAGCCTTTCTCAACAGAGTACCATTGGTATTTAGGGTGGAACAATTCTTCACACACGTTGCAGGTTGCTTAGTGTCCTTGACCATCATCCATTAAATGCCAGTAGCATTTCTCCTTCCTGTGACAATACACAACAGCCCCACAATTGGAGGGGGTGCTGTATCATCTATGGTTGAGAAACCGCTGGTGTAGAATATATATTCAAAGAGAAAATAAATCTGGGAAGAAAAAAAGGGATATAAGAAGCGCAGGTGAGCAAGAGAATCAGTAAAGTTTACTTTTAAGTCTAAATAAATTATAACAATAAACCTATAATAATAAACTAAAATCTGAGATAACCCAGGATGGAGAGTTATGAAGTCTGGAAAGGAGGTAGGAGAGAGAAGTAAAAGCATGCTAGGCACCTCATTTTATCTATATGCCAATTAGCTCTGCATGTCAATTAATAATATGCATAACTATGTGTATAAAATATAAAGATACAGGAACTAAATATATATTTTTCAAGTCATTAGAAGAAAAATTAGTTTGGAACAAGTAAAATGCTAGCAGCTAACCGAAAAGCAGGGAGGAAAAAGAAACACAAAAACAGCATGTAAAATAGAAAGCACAAGGTAAATTGGTAGAAAATGTGCAACTGTATCAGTAACCATAATAAATATGACTATATTAAATTTGCTGCTAAAAGACAGAGACTTTTGAATTGAGTTTAAAAAGAGTCATACCATGTGTTTTTGTATGAGAGACAGCAAAACAGGGTAATACAGAAAGATTGAAAATAAAGAGACGGAAAAAGGTAACTGGGAAAATGCCAGCAAAAGGAAAACGAGTGGTAGAAGCAATCTTACCATTCGACAAGATGGATTTTAAGGCAAAAATAATCGTTGTTACTCAAAAAGACGAAAAAGAATATTTCATAGTGATAAAATATTCAATCAACTAATAAGTTTAGCCTTATGCTTGTGTGTGCCTAGTAACATAGGCCTGAAATATATAATACAAAAACTGAGAATTAGAAGGAGAAAACAAATCCATGGCTTTGTGGGAAACTTCACCTTCAGAAATCTACAGAACAAGTAGTCAAAAATCAAGTAAGGAACATAAAAGTTTAGTACCATGATCTAGTTAATTAATTAATAATAATAGTTGATTATTATTAGTAGTATTTATTTATTTATTACTATTTTATTTATAATTATTGCTCTATCACCCAGGCTGGAGTGCAGTGGTGTGATCTCAGCTCCCTGCAGCCTCAACTTCCCAGGCTCCAGCGATCTTCCCAGCTCAGCCTCCCAAGTAGCTGGGACCACAAGTACCCACCACCACGCCTAGGTAATTTTTGTATTTTTGGTAGAAATGGGGTTTCACCATGTTGCCCAGGCTGGTCTCAAACTCCTGAACTCAAAGGATTTACTCACCTCGGACTCTCAAAGTACTGAAATTCCAGACACGAGCCACTGCATCCAGGCCGCCAAGTTTAACCAAATAAATTTATATAGAGATAAATGTTTGCCCTTTTCAAGCACACATGATAACTTTACAAATATTGTCCTGACTTGAAATAATATTTTTTTCCTTTTAAACTTTTCTTTCCCCTTTTATCTCCAATGATACTGCCTGCTTCTCCTCTTCCCAGGTAACGTTGCTAGCAGAGTGACTGTATCCATCTATATCTTTCTTCATGCTCATAAAATTCCGATCTAAATATATACATATATGTAGATTTCTCTTCCTATATCTTACAAAAATAGAACCATAGTTTATCAATTTCTCTGCATCTTTCAGAAATGGAAGATGGAAGTGCTCTCAAGTCAGTAGACAGAGGTTTATGTTACTCTTGTTAAATGGTTACATAATGCCGTGATATAAATGTACTGCAGTTTACTCAATAATTCTTCTATCTACGGACATTCACATTGTTTTCAGGTTTTTTTTTTTCCCCATTGCAATTATGATCACTGTTGATGTGAACATCCACATACACAAATATTCTGGTGTTTTTATTTCTATGGGATGAATTCCCATGCGTGGGATTGCCGGGTGAAAGAATGTGTGGAGTTGTTTTCTTTTGATATACGTTGCCAGATTGCTCTCCAACAAGGTCACAGCTGCTGGTGATGTGGTGAAGAGCGTCCCTTCCCAGCCTGTAGTAGGTGTTATCATGTTCCTACTTTGCTAGTCTGATGTGGGTAAAGTGATAACTCATTGTTGTATAATTTACATTTCCTTAACTTTTAGGGAGACCGAACATCTTTTTACATTTATTTGACATTTGGACTTATTTTTCTGGGAATTGCCTAAGATAGCTTCTGATCATTTTTATTTGGATACCAATTTGCAAGGGCTCTTTGTACCTATAGGTACTAACCCTTTATCTGCCATCTGATTTGCAGATAGATGGAAAGATCTCATCAAGTACTAAGTTATGTAATGTCATATGTTTCTTCTAAAATTATAATGGTTTCATTTTTTAGATTTAAGTCTTTAATTCATCTGGAGTTCATTCCTGTCTAACTCATGTAAAATAAAGTCCCAATTTTATTTCTTCTGTCTCTGCAATGTCCAGTGCAGTAGCCACAAGCCACCTGTGGCTACTGAGCACTTGAAATATCACTCTTCAGAACTGGAATGGGCTGTAAGCCTAAAATATACACCAATTTCCAAGACTCAGTATGGAAAACAAAGAATGTAAAATGTCTAATTTATAACTTTTACTTTTATATTGATCATATGTGGAATTGTTAATGTTTTGGATACATTAGAGTAAATAAAGTATTATGTAAATTAACTTTGCATATTTATTTTTACTTCTTAATGTGGCTAGTGGAAACATTTTAGGCCAGGTATAGTGCCTCATGCCTATAATCTCAGCACTTTGGGAGGTTGAGGTGGGAGGATTTCTAGAGCCCAGGAGTTTGAGACAAGCCTGAGTAACATAGTGAGACCCCATCTCCTAAAAAAATTTTTTTAAAAAATTAGCCAGGCATGGTGATGCATGCCTGTGGTCCCAGCTACATGGGAGGCTGAGGCAGGAGGATCACTTGATCTTGGGAGGTTGAGGCTGTAGTAAGCCATGTTAGAGACACAGCACTCCAGTTTGGATGACAGAACAAGACCCTGTCTCAGAAAAAAAAAAAGAAATTTTAATTACATGCAGAGCTTACATTTTATTTCTATTGGACAGCTGTACTGTAGATGATCAGTTGTGCCAGAGTTATTTCTTAAACATTTTTGCTCTCTTTCACTTATCTTTTATCTGCCTCATGAGGGGTATATCTATTTTATTTCTCATAGTAGACATCTGTCTTATTCATCACTTCCCATCATCTTTGAATAGCCCTTTTCTGTTGGGGGAAATTCACAATCATGAGTTCCACCTCTCCAGGGTAGGAGTTAGACCTCAAATTCCCAGTCTCTCTAACAGTTAACATGTGCATATTTGACATTTTTTAGAATGAATTGGAAGTCAGTTACATGAGGGATCAAACTCTGCATGGAGTTTTTATTTCCATAGGTCCAGATGGGTGGCATATGCACCCAGCTTTGATGGTGGCAGTTCCAGAAGAGGTTGCAAGGTCAAGGTCCTGCCTTTGGGGGGTGGCAGTGGCAGTTTCTTTATCAGGCCAGCACTGGGTATGCTTTGGGGCATTGCTTAACCTTGAATCTGACTTTTCAGCTCTCTCAATAATACTGTGAGCTACTTAGCTAGGCGTGGTGGCTCACTCCTATTATCCCAGCATTTTAGGAGGCTGAGGTGGGCATATCACTTGAGGTCAGGAGTTCGAGACCAGCCTGACCAACACTGTGAAACCCCATCTCTACTAAAAATACATAAATTAGCCAGGCATAGTGGGGTTTGTCTGTAGTCCCAGCCACTTGGGTGGCTGAAGCAGGAGAATCGCTTGAACCTGGGAGGCAGAGGTTGCAGTGAGCCGAGACCACGCCACTCTATTGCCTGGACAATAGAGCAAGACTCCTTCTCAAAAAAAAAAAAAATTCTGTGAGCTACTCAATATATTTTTAATAAACTTGCTTTCTGCTAAATCTAAATCAGCTTTGTTGCTTGCAATATAGAATCCTGACTGATATATTGGGATTTTTTTTTTTTTTGCTTAAAGACATAGATTTTATATTTATTTTTTCCTGCTATTTTCCCCTACTATTTCTAAAATATCATCTTCCGTCTTAATGAGTTTCTTCTTCCCCCAGCTTATTTTCCTGTGCTTTTTCTATTTCTCAAGAATATTGCTTTAGCCTGGATTCTCCATAAAACAGAGCCTTTGGCAAATTTGTATGCTAACATCTCACTGAGGAGTGCAACCTCAGAGAAACCACATTGAGGGAAAAATGAAGCAAGAAGGAGATGTACAAAGGTAAGAGGCATTACTGAGAGGACCTGAGTTTTGTAATTAATGAAGCTAACTGCTCGGATTCATAGTACATCTTCAGAGAGGGTGTATGAACTACTCTGTCTTGGAACATCCTCAGGAGAAGAAGTGAGTAGAATTTAGCCACTGCCTCCTTCGTGTCTCTTGTCTCATCCCTTATGGCTCAAAGTCTGCCCCACAGGGCATTGACCCTCCAGCACATTCAGGCTGTATTACCTGGTCTCTCCAGACAGCAGCTGGGGAAGCCAGAGCCTTCCAGACCAGTCTAGCTGCTGCAGGTAGTAGCTTGTCTCTCCTTTTCTGACAGTGCCACTGTGGGGATCCTCCATCTATAGGGTAGTCAGTGGCAGAGGCCTTGACCTGGATCCATGACCAGGGAATAGCTTGCTGTCCCCTGTAGAGCTCTTCTATCTAGGATTGAAGGCAAGGGGTTTAGGCTGAGATTGGTGAGTAGGGGGCTTAGGGAGAAGATACCACAGAGAGATCTACGGCAGTGCATACCAAGTCTGGTACATTCCACTTTGCACCATTCAGACCTACTTTCACCCTCTTACAATATCTGGAGCATGTATAAGAATGATGCCTTCATTTCATCCCCTATGGGAGAGATGCAAGTCAATCCTCCAAGGTGGTAACTTACTGCAGTTCCTGGAAATTTTAGAGGGTTAGCAAACCAAGTACAGTTTTTGCTGCTGTAACCTGTTCCGGGACAGTAATTCTAATTCATTGTCTTCCTCCTCTGCTACCCATTCTGGATTTCCCTCCCACTTGGCTATCATTCAACTGAAATGAGTTACTTTCTGGTAGAGTGACTTAGACCTTCCACCTCAAGGAATCTGAGTCCTTGGTCTTGTCTAACTGTAGTTGCTGCAAGGGATTTAGGACTGTCCTTTGCATGGAAGTCCTAAGAAATACTGATTTGAGTTTGCTGATTCTATTTTTAATCCTTCTATGCATCTATTTTTCTTATTAGAGCTACTGATTTTGAAATAGACATGTTGAAGTCGCCGACTGAAATTGTATTTTTATGAGGCTCTCTTTACATTTCTAATACTTTCTGCTTTCTATATTTATCTGCTGTGTTGTTTGGTGCATAAGGTTTTATGCTCATTAAATCCTCTTCATAAATCATGTAGTAATAATATCCCTCTTGATTCAGTTTGAAATTTTATTCTTAAAATCCAATCCATGTGATGTGGATACTGCCACTCATACTTTTTGTTTGTTTTCAGATCAAAACTAATTTTTGGATCCTGAACACACTGGCTGAGCAAGAATATCAGTTGTAGCCTTGAGGCCAGCTGCACTGTCAGAGTTCGTAGTGTGCCCTCTAACCATCCTTTTAAGTTTCTCCCAGGAAAAATGCCCATGGGAATCCTGGAATCGTAGCTCCAGGAACCTAAATGAAAAAGTGGCTCTGTGTGGCAAAGGGGTAGACTGTAGTGGACACTCGATGTGCTGCCCAGATTTCCCCTCAAGGGTGAAAGACTTATTTCCATAGCTGCTGGCAGTATTGCCAGCAAATAGCCATCAGATGTCAGTGCTCTTCAGGAAGTGCCTGGGTTGAAGAGTCCTGGCTCACCAAGGTCATGCCCTCTCCCAAGGCAGCTTATGCCTTATTACTGGTGGACCTGGAGGCATAAAGCCCCA
This sequence comes from Cacajao melanocephalus, assembly GCA_963573385.1. Classification (NCBI taxonomy): domain Eukaryota; kingdom Metazoa; phylum Chordata; class Mammalia; order Primates; family Pitheciidae; genus Cacajao; species Cacajao melanocephalus. The sequence continues at coordinate 40,214 of CAUYLG010007893.1, read as the reverse complement.
GCTCCCCTCATTCCAACTTGGGACAACACTGAAGGAGCTTCAAAGCTCCTCAAGGAGACAGCTGTTGCTTTTATTGAATCTATATCACAGCCCACTTCCTCACTTTGCCTGATCCTTCTTCCTTCTGTTTTGCAGATGTTGATCCCAAGAGCTTTCCTTAATAAAGTTCTTGCATACACCTCTCTGTTTGAGTCTCCCTTCTAGGGAAACCAATTATGACAATAGGAGATTGTCCTTATTCTTAGGGGATATATACTTAAGAGTGAAGTGTTGTAACATGGTAACTTATTTTCAAATTATTCAGGAAAAATGTGTATGTATATATGTATAAAAAGACAAAGAGATAAAGCAAGTGTGGCAAAATCCCAACAACTGGTGAATCTGGATGATTCATATATGGGTGTTTATTGTAGCATTCTTCTGCCTTTTCTGTGGATTTGACATTTATAAAATATCAAGGTGAAAACAAAATCTCTTTCCTCTGTTTTTAATAGGTATTTCAGTGGGAACAAAATTAGGCTTGTATGTTCAATCTGTATCTTTACCTAGAACCTCTTAATTATTTTTAAACCTTTGTTTTGTTTTTGTAATACAATTATTTAAATCTGTACAGGGATACCTTGTTTTACTGCACTTTCCAGATATTGTGTGTTTTTTTTTTTATAAATTGAAGAATTGTGGCAACCCTGCATGGAGCAACTTCGCCGTTTTTTTCCAACAGCATGTGCTCACTTCATGTCTGTGTCACATTTTCACAATTCCCACAATATTTCAAACTTTTTCACTATGATTATATCTCTTACGGTGATTTGTGATCAGTAATCTCTGATGTTAATATTTTAATTGTTTTGGGGTACCACTGTGGACACATGACAGTGAACTTGATCCATAAATGTTACATGTATTCTGAATGCTCCACTTACCAGCTGTCCCCTTATCTCTCTACTTCTTCTTGGGCATCCCTATTCCCTGAGACACAGAATATTGAAACTAAGCCAAGTAATGACCCTACAGTGGCTTCTATGTGTTTAAGTGAAAGGAAGCGTTTCACATATCTCATTTTAAATCAAAAGCTAGAAATGATTCCACAAGCACAGGTAACTAAAGCAAAAATGGACAAATGGGATCACATCAAGTTAAAAAGCTTCTACACAGTAAAAGAAACAACAAAATGAAGAGACAACTCACAGAATGGGTGAACTACTTGCAAACTGTCCATCTAACAAGGGACATATAACCAGAATATATAAGAAGCTTAAACAATTCTATAGGAAAAATATCTAAATATTTGAAAAATATCTAATAATCCAATTTAAAATGGGCAGAAGATCTGAATATACAGTTCTCAAAAGAGGACATACAAGTGGGAAACAGGTGTATGAAAAGGAACTTAGCATCACTGATCATCAGAGAAATGCAAATCAAAACTAAAGTGAAATATCATCTCACTCCAGTTAAAATGGCATTTATCCAAAAGACACACAATAACAAGTGCTGGTGAGGATGTGGAAAAATGAGAACCCTCATATACTGTTGGTGGGAATGTAAATTAGTACAATCACTATAGAGAACTATTTGGAGGTTCCTCAAAAACTAAAAATAGAGCTACCATATGATCCAGCAATCCCACTGCCAGGTATATACACAAAAGAATGGAAATCAGTATATTGAAGAGAGATCTGCATTCCAATATTTATTGGAGCACTATTCACAATAGGCAAGATTTAGAAACAACCTAAATGTCCATCAACAGATGAATGGATAAAGAAAATGTAGTTGATTTATACAGTGGAGAATTTTTCAGTCATAAAAATGAATGTGATCCTGTCATTTGCAACAACGTGGATGGAACTGGTAGTCAATGTGTTAAGTGAAATAAGCCAGGAACAGAAAGACAAACTTGGCATGTTCTCACTTATTTGTAGGAGCTAAAAATGAAAACAATTGAACTCATGGAGATAGAGAGTTGAATGATGGTTACCAGAGGCCGGGAAGGGTAACTAGGAGAGAGGTAGGGGAGGGGGGATGGTTAATGGGTCCAAAAAAAGAGTTAGAAAGAATGAGTAACATCTAATATTTGATAGCACAAGAGGGTGACTAAAGTCAATAATAATTTAATTGTACATTTAAAAGTAACTAAAAGAGTGTAATTGGATCGTTTGTAACACAAAGGAAAAATGCTTGAGGTGATGGATACCTGGTTTACCATGATGTGATTATTATACATTGTATCCCTGTATCAAAATATCTTAAGCAACCCATAAATATACACAACTACTATGTCTCCACAAAAATTAAAAATTACAATGAAAAAAGAAATGATTAAGTTTAGTGAGGGAGGAATGTTGAAAGCCAAGATAGGTCAAAAGCTAGGCATCTTGCACCAATCAGTCAAGTGGTGAATGCAAAGAAAAACTTCTTGAAGGAAATTAAAAGTGTTACTTCAGAACATGTGAATGATAGGAAAACAGAAGAGCCTTATTGCTGATATAGAGAAAGTCTGAGTCTCGCTGTGTTGCCCAGGCTGGAATGCAGTGGCGTGATCTTGGCTCACTGCAACCTCTGCCTCCTGGATTCAAGCGGTTCTCCTGCCTCAGCCTCCCAAGTAGCTGGGATTACAGGTGTCTGCCACCATGCCCTGCTAATTTTTGGTATTTTTTAGTAGAGATGGGGTTTCACTATGTTGGCCAGGCTGGTCTTGAACTCCTGACCTTGTGATCTACCCTCCTCAGCCTCCCAAAGTGTTAGGATTACAGGCGTGAGCCACCGAGCCTGGCCTCAAGTCTTATTATTTAAGAAATACATTTCATAATGCTATAGCTGCCACAGATAGCAATTCCTCTGATGGGTCTGGGAAAAATAGATCAAAAACCTTCTAGAAAGAACTCACTATTCTAGATTACCTCAAGAACGCTCGTGATTCAAGAGAAGAGGTCAAAATATCAACATTAATAAGACTTTGGAAGAAGTTGATTCCAACTCTTATGGAGAAATTTGAGAGATTCAAGGCTTCAATGGAGGAAGTAACTGCAGATGTGATAGAAATAGCAAGAAAACTAGAATTAGAAGTGGAGCCTGAAGGTGTGCCTGAATTGCTGCAATCTCATGATAAAACTTTAATGAGTGGGGAGTTACTTTTTATGAATGCTCAAAGAAAGCAATTTATTGAGATGGGAACTACTTCTGGTGAAGATTCTACGAACATTGTTAAAATGGCAACGAAGGCTTTAGAATATTACGTAAATTTTGTTGTAAAGCAACTGCAGGTTTTGAGAGGATTGACTCCAATTTTGAAAGTTCTAGTGTGGGAAAAAAAATGCTATCAAACAGCATCACATGCTACAAAGAAAGCTTTCATGAAAGGAAGAGTTGATTGATGCAGCCAACTTGATTGTTGTTTTATTTTAAGAAATTGCCACAGCCACCCCAAACTTCAGCAACTACCACGCTGATCGCTCAGTAGCCATCAACGCTGAGGTAAGACCCTCCACCAGCAAAATGGTTATGACTCACTGAAAGCTCAGATGATCAACATTTTTTAGCAATAAAGTATTTAAAAATGAAGACATATACATTTATAGACATAATGCTATTGCACACCTAAGAGACAAGAGTATAGAGGAAACATAATTTTTATATGCACTGGGAAACCAAAAAATTCATATGACTCACTTTACTGCAATGTTAACTTCATTGTGGTGGTCTGATACTGAACTTGCATTATCTCTGAGACATGCCTGTATATCTTCCTTTGAATTCTTCTTTGGTCATAGTTCATTGATGTTTTTTATATTTTTGTGCCCTCATTGTTATTCATTAGAAATAATTTATAATTTCTACTTTAATTTTTCTCTTGAACCCAATAGATAGTTAAAAGAGTGGGTTTTGAATATTCACGTCTATAGGGGTTTTGTTGGTAATGAGGTTTTTGTTTGTTTGGCTATTCTTTGGTGATTTCTAGTTTTATTGCATTGTGGTCTGTGAACATATTTCTGCCATTTAGAATATAGTGAAATTTCCCCTGAGAATTCTGTGAGATGGTTGTTGAATACATCTGTACTGCCTCCATCCTTCAATTTAAAACTAGCTGCTGAACCTTTTGTGAACCAAGCAGCTTCTGGGGTTTAGAGATCTAGTGCATCTCTCGGGTCCAGAAGAAGGGAGCTGGCAAAGCAACTTTCTGCTTCTGAACTCCATGACAGCCCAGGGACCAGAGGTGCAGAGCCCAGAGTAATGGCCAGAAGAAAAGTGAAATCTGGGAACACTTGACCTACGGAAATCCAAGGACCTCCCAGGGGAGAGGCTGCAGCTGCCCACGTGAGCATTCTTTGGGCTCATTGCTCCAGCTCACACAAAGCTGTGGGGGAAAATAAAAATGCTAAATCCTCTCCTTGCTGGGAAAATGCCAGTCTTAGCAGCTGAAGAGACTAGACGGCAGAGGAAGACCTTTTGGGACCAACCACTTGCCTGTAGACCCAGCAAGTCAAAAACTGTTGGGCCATCCATTACTCAAGAGATTGGCCTTGCTCTAGATCTCCAGCAGCTGAACATGGGCCCCAGTGGGTCAGCAAAGGAAAATACCAGCGCATCCTAGGGGACCCAGAAGTGAGAAAGTGAAAGAACTGGCATATTGCAGAGAACAACAGCTCCAGACCTACTGGAGGGGAGAGAGGATAGCCTGAACCAAAAACAACGATGACAACAATACGTAAGGAGCCACAAATGCAGTGTGCAGAAACACACACGCACTCGTGCATGCACACACCCCCTACACACACACATGTTCTGGATCTAAAGAAAATCTCATTTTCAGACTAAAAACTTCAGGAGATGAATCGAAGTATTGCAGGGCCACTGTTGAAACCTGACCTAGAATACCAAATAGAGAAATGAAACAAAACACAAATCAAAAAAGCAAAGACAGGAAAATTACGATGTGAAATAAACAGACTTTGAGGAAATGATGCAGGCAACCAAATACTTGCATATTTGGATTATTCTGTGTTGGAATTATTATTATTAGAATAATGGAAATTTGTAAAATGAAGCCAATGGAAGACAGGCGATAATTAAACAAATAATAGAGGAAATTGTCCTTGAAAATTTTCCAATAAAGACTCGATCTGCTGATTTGAAGGACCCACTGAATTCCAAACAGAACTTACAAAAAATAATACTCATCTTTAGCCGTGTCCTGAAAACAATGACTGAAATTCAAGTGTTAATATAAAATCGTACTAGTTTCTAGAGAGGGAAAATAAATAACTGACAAAGAAACAATGAGATGGCATTGGACTGCTCATCTGCATCCCTGGAAGCAAACTATGCTGTAAGTATATCTACAGACTTCTGAGAGAAGAGAAATCCTAAGAGAAAGACTAGTGGTAATGACAGACTGCAAGTCCTGAAGGATCTCAGCCTAGTATTTTGGGAAGGGGCAGAAGAAGATGGAGAATAAAAGTGTTTCAATGTCTTTGGGGGCTGATGAGATATAACAGTATTATAAATGGGTCACTTTGGGTGGGCACGATGGCTCACACCTGTAATCCCAGCACTTTGGGAGGCCATAGCAGATGGATCACAAGGTCAGGAGTTTGAGACCAGTCTGACTAACACGGTGAAACCTTGTCTCTACTAAAAATACAAAAAGTATCTGGGCATGGTGGTGGGCCCCTGTAATCCCAGCTACTTGGGAGGCTAAGGTGGGAGAATCACTTGAGCCTGGGAGGCAGAGGTTGCAGTGAGCTGAGATCGCACCACTGCACTCCAGCCTGGGCGACAAGTGAAACTCCATCTCAAAATACATACATACATACATACATACATACATAAATGGGTCACTTTAATGTGGGGAAATAGATGCTTCCCTCACCTAATGGAGGATTATATAATTGCAATTATGTATTTTATTCTGAATGTGAAAAAAAAAATAACCACGTGTGGCATGGAAATGTATAGTGCTTTTCTAAGAAATCTGTAAGAATCTAAGAAAATCTACAAGAAAAAAATCTACAAGAAAATGAAAATCTAATAAGTGGCCATGTTACCAAGCCATCAAAAACAAGAAAAAGAACGAGAGAAAGGACAAAGTAAAATAAATAGTGCACCTGAGTTAAAATGGAAGAAATAAAATAAATTATATCTAGGTTTACACAAACCTCAAATGAGTCAAATTCTCCTATTAAAACTCAAAGTTCATTAAATAGGATTGAAGAACAAAACCCAGTCATATGCTATTGTTAGAAATACTGTATCAGTCAGAACTGATGTAACACAAGCCCAACTTACAGTGGTTTAAATATGTAAGAAATTTAATTTTCCTCGCAGCAAAGAGCTGCTGATATAGGCAGCTGCTCAGAAAACCTCTACTCTCTTCCAGGTTCCCTCACCCTCAGCACCTCTGCTGGGATTGCTAGCTTACCTGGTCGTATGACCCCAACCTTCATTCCTAAGTGATCTGAGCCCTTCTTGGTCACCATGCCTCTCACATGTGAGGCCATGATGGATGTGCATGTCCATTTACCATCAAAACTGGGCACCTGACCCATATACCGAGCTCAGGCTTCTTCCTCCTCTGTGGGCTGGTCATAAAGGATCCTTCCCTCCACTCCATGCAGCCATCGGTATGAACTGAGAGCAAGGCAACAGGTGGATGAGACGGGGGTCTGGTTACCTGCTCACACAGCTCGCTTATGCCATCTGGTCCTCCTTCTGTTCAATCCACCATGTCCCACTTCTATCCTGGCATACTGCTGGGCCCACCTGATCTTACAACTTGGTGGATCTGACAAATATCTGACTCACTGTGGATAGTTCTGGCTGCACGATTGTTGACTCTCCCATGGTCAGGCGTTCCTTCCCTTCCAGGGCCAAGTAGCCCTCAAGAGCTTGTGATGGTTAATTTTAGGTGTCAGCTCGACTGGATTAAGGTATATCTAGAGAACCTGTAAAGCATCACTTCTGGGTATGTCTGTGAGGGTGTTTCCAGAGGACATTGGCCTGGGAGTTGGTGAACTAACTGGAGGACATCTACCCTCATTGTGGGCAGGCACCATTCAATCAGCTGGTACCCCAGATAGATCAAAAAAAGGCAGAAAAAAAAAACCAATTCTCTCTCTCTCTCCCCTTCTCTTTCTTCCTCTTTCTCCTTGAGCTGGAATACTCTTTTTCTCCTGCCTTTATACATCAGAACTCCAGAACTCCAGGCTCTCCAGCCTCTGGACTTACAACAGCAGCCCCCTGGATTCTCAAGCCTTCGGCCTCAGACTGAGAATTATAGCAGCAACTTCTTGGTTCTGAGGCTTTTGGGCAGCCATGCTACCAGCATCCCAGCATTTCCAGCAGAAGGCCTGTTGTGGGACTTCTCCGCCTTCCCCCAATACATCTATCTCTTTCTAGATTGATTTATTGATCTAGAAAGATTGATCCTATTGATTGTGTCTCTCTGGAGAACTCTAATACAGAACTATTTATTAAAAAGTGTGTAATTTTCTGAGGCAGATGACATGGCTTGCTTCAGAACCCTGGGGATCTGAGTTGTGATGTTCCCAGTGAGACTTGCCCTATACTTTACTCAATGTCTTTTCTGACCTCCAATATCTCTAATATCAAAGGGCCTGCTAGGTCGTGTGGCCAAAGCTTCAAGAATACTTGCTTTGCAGCCTGGACCTGCCGAAGAGCTCTTTTCTGCTCTTGGTCCCTCTCCAAAGCAGCAGCCTTTCCTTTTACCTGGTACTTGGATCAGAGCAGTATTCTTACGTTTTGAATATGCTGCCTCTAGAACCCAAAGAAGTCTGCAGGCACAGCGCTTTCTTCTTTGTGGTGGTGAGAGATGAAAGATAAGAAAGCTTTGCCCTTGCTTTTGAGGGAATGTTCTAGCATGCTTCAGAACACTGGGACCCAATTTTTTAAACCTATTTGGAAGTCCTTGCACTTTTGAAGAGTTTAGTCTTGCACCCTCTGAAGGGCTTGTGTCTTACCAAGGCCCCAGTCCAATTAGCATATGTCACTGATATAGGGGACCAGTGTGATGTTCTGTGGATGTCCAGCCAGTTCCGGTCTCTTCATATTATGTCATGACAGCACCAAAGAGTTGAGATAACCCCAGGGAAAGACTGTACATGGATACTGTTGTCCACTCCAAAATGTGAACTGCTTCTGATCCTGTTTTCTGATAGAGATGGAAAAGAACACATTAGCCGCATTGTGACTGCATGGCAGGTGTCCAAGGCTATGCTCATCTGTTCTAGCAAAGGTACCGCGCTTGGCATGGCAGCTGCATTGGGGCTGCTGTTTGGCAGAGTTTGCAGCAGTCCACTGTCATCCTCCAGAATACATCTGGGTTTTGCAGGGGCCAGACTGGTGAACAAGCTCTGAGGGGACTCCCACCTCAGCATCATTTAGGTTTTTAAGGATGGCTCCAGGTTCTAATATTCCTCTTTGGATGGATGTGACATTTTAAAAACTTTATTTTCCTGGTTGGGTTGGTGTTGGGGGGCTATTTCAGAGGCTTCCACTGGTCTTTACTCTGATAGCTCTTACCCCATGAGCCAAGGGACCAGTGTGGGAGCTGTGCCAATTGCCAACATGTCTATTCTAATTGAGGACTGGGGAGATGGCCATGGGGTTGGCCCATGGGTCTAGTGAACCCACTGTAACCTAGACTTGGGTCAGGATCCCATTTATTTCCTGCCCTTCATATGCCCCCAATTTAATAGGGAGGATATGATGATGCTTTGGGTTCCTGGGTAAATGTCAGTCTGGACCCTGTGCCAATAGTTCTCGATATTTGAGTGTTCCTCTTTCCCCAGCATGAGTCCATCTGTCATGGTATTGCAGGGTCCTCCTAGGAAGCTAGTCTGTCCTTCAGCTGATGTGTTTTAAACCCTAAAACTGGTTCAGGTCTGGAAACTGAGTGAAGGATTGTGACTTTTTTTTTTTGAGGAGTGATCACCCTCGACTACCTGACCAAGAATGTTAAATTGTAATGGTCAGACATTTCTATGCATAATATGCACAAGAAAAAGACTGGCTAGGCATATAGCAGACTGTCAGCCGTACCTGCCTCTCTGTGGCAGTATTATGGGCCATTTAACTTTATCCCTTTTATTTACTTGTTTTTTTCAGACAGAGTCTCACTCTGTTGCCCAGGCTGGAGTGCAGTGGCACGATCTTGGCTCACCGCAACCACTGCCTCCTGGGTTCAAGTGATTCTCTTGCCTCAGCCTCCCAAGTATCTGGGACTACAGGCACGCACCACCATGGCTGGCTAATTTTTGTATTTTTAGTAGAAGCGGGATTTAGCCATGTTTCCCAGGCTGGTCTCAAACTCCTGACCTTAGGGATCTACCAGTCTCAGCCTCCCAAAGTGCTAGGATTACAGGCATGAGCCACCGCACCCAGCCTAACTATATTCTTTATATTGAAGGAGTTAAAAATATGCCACTCTGGCATAGTGACTATTTTGAGTTAAAGGCACTTGAAAAACAGCAGGTACAAGAAGATTGCCTTGATCTTCCTTCTGTTTCTTAAAAGCAGGAGATAAAATTTCCATGTGAAAGATGCCCTCCCTGTACCAGAAGGAAACATTCTTATGATCAAGGACAGGAAGGTGAGGCTGAGGGAAACCTTTACACACAGACCCGGTTCAACTAATTCCTATCTTCCTAGTCACTTCTCCAACTGACCAACGACTTTAGCCCCAGCCCCTTTGCCTGGTCCCATTTTCATGACTGATGATACTTTGTCTATTTCAGCTTATAAGTATTCATCTATAACAGAGCCTTTGAACCTTCGTTTCCTTAGGAAGGCTCCTGTGCAGGTAAAACTTGTGTTAAATAACTGCCTGTGCTTTTCTCTTGTTGATCTATCTCATGTCAATTTCATTCTCAGGCTTAGTTGGAAAAAAACTCTAAAAGGGTAAGGTAAAATATTGCCTCTCCTAAAATACTTTAATGTATTTTTCACATTTTTATATTATAGAAAATGTATTCTGTCATGCCAGAGATTACATGTGTAATACGTGTTTTCTGTCCTCTGGAGAGAGGTTCCAGAAAATCATCTTGGCATAACTGGATGTGGTTGTCAACTCCCTGCTCTCTGAAGGGTGGGGGTGGATATTTGACATCTCTTAAGAAGTCTTCCTAGGAAAGAATCCTTTTGAATTACAGAAGGTGGCTCCCTCCCCTAGAGGGGCCCTGCTGCCTGGGGAAAGAGACTTTAATCAGCCCCTTTGTGAAAAAGTCAAACATATACTTGCTATAGAACCCAGTAAGTACCTACTTCTAGATACTTACTCAAGAGAAATAATTTTAAAAAATTAATCATGTGTGGTAATGTACACCTGTAGTTCCAGCTACTTGGGAGGCTGAGGTGGGAGGATTGTTTGAGCCCAGGAGGTTGAGGCTACAGTCAGCTGTGACCCCATCACTGCGCTCCTGCCTGGGCAACAGAGTGAGATCCTGTCTCTAAAAGAACAATAATAAAAAAAGAGAAGGGCGCACATATGTCCATACAAAAACTTGTACATTCATAGTCATAGCAGCTTTATTCACAACAGCCCCAAACTGGACACAACCCATTCACCAGCAAGTGAATGAAACAACAAATTGGGCTATGATTCCACTTATCTAACACTCTAGAAAATGCTCACTAATCTAGATGACACAAAACAGATCAGTGGTTGCTTGGGGATGGGGGGATGGGAGGGAGGGAGTAGGAAGGAGCAAGAGGAAACGCTGGGGTTGATCAGAGCAGAACACTGGAACTTAAATTTTCCAGGGGGTGGGGGTGGAGTGCTTGGGGCATTCTAAACGGTGACAAGATCTCCAGTTACAACTGCTGAGGTTGGACAGTTTCATGCGTACCCCACGTTCCAGGACACACTTGTCTTACATGTCTCTCACTCCAAGTGTGTGACGATGATGATATCTTCTTTTGATTCCTCTTCCTTCATTCCAATGTTGCTCAACTCTTATTTTTAAATGTATAGCTTCTCCAAGGAACCATTTAACATTTTTTTTCTAATTGTGCACCTCCCCATGAAAATATAATGCTGCAGATATACTGTGTGTCTGTTCATGTACTGTGGTCTTCTGAAGGGCCACAAATAGATGTAACAGCTAAGATTTGGGGTGCATCCTACGAACCAATATTCACTCCTTTGGGGGCTCTATTGCCCAGTTGAGAAATCATGACTTACTCCCATCAGAAAAAAATTCAAGTAGGCAGGGAAAAAGCAGTATTGTAATAAAATGTAACGCTATCTGATTTGACTCTTTGATGGAAGTGCAGTGACACACGTAACTGCAAAAAAGTGGTTCCCCAGAGCTAGCATTGATGTAGGTTCATCAAAAAGGGGCAAAGGGGTTTGGCAGGCAGAGAGCTTTCAACCAGGTGGAGAAGTGGTCTTTTCTGTGCAACCACAGCCCTCTGCTGGGCATTTCAGGAACATCCTCCAACAAATTCAACGCAGGCCATTCATTTAGCAGCTGTTTGCCCAGCATCCATCCTGCACTGAGAGCTAACAACTGAGTCAGAACCACACAGTGGTGAGGAGTCACACTGGCATTCAGAGTCTTTTTTTTTCTGACTCCAAAGTCCACAGTCCCCTCCTCTGGAGTTCCCAAGCCAGGTTCTTTCTGGCTTTAGAGGGGAGTCCCCTTCCTGGCCTCTGAGATGGAAAGGAAGATGAGAGGCAGGTGGGGGTAGGGTTATCAAAGAAGTTTGGCATTATCACCTGATGATTTCCTTTTTCTCCTAGAAATTGGAGCAGAAGAAGAGTGAAGATGACTTGGGTTAAATCTTTTGGTGGTGGCTTTCTGCAAAGGGCTGTTCCACAGAGACTGAGAAAAAACTCAGCCTTGTAGAAAAGAGGCAGAAGTAGCAGAAGAAAATCCTGTAAATGCCCATTAATGGTAGAGGTTAAAGAAAATGTGGTACATATACACCATGGAATATTATGTAGCCGTAAAAAGGAATGAGATCCTGTCCTTTGCAGGAATATGGATGGAGCTGGAGGCCATTATCCTTAGCAACCTAATGTAGTAACAGAAAACCAGATACTACATATTCTCACATATAAGTGGGAGCTAAGTGATAAGAACACCTGGATGCAGGGAGGGGAACAACACACAGACTGGGGTGGGGGTCGGAGGGTGGGGTGGCAGGAAGGAGAGCATCAGGAAGAATAGCTAATGGATGCTGGGCTTAATACCTGGTGAGGGGATGATCTGTGCAGCAAACCACCATAGCACATGTTTACCTATGTTACAAACCTGCACATCCTGCATGTGTACCCCAGAACTTAAAAGTTGGAAATAAAAGAAAGAGAAAAAAAGAAAGAGATACTCAGGTAAGGCTAAACCACACGTAAGGAATTGGAACTGGGGTCCTGTGAGTCTAACACGCATGGCTCAGGAGGGTCGGTTCCCCTAGGGAGCTGCTCCTTACCCTTGGTGCAGTGTAGACAGGGTGTTAGGGAAGAGCCCCAGCCTCACTCAGGATGGCCAGGAGTAAACCTGCCACGGCTCTAGAGGTGCCCAAAGCAGGCAACAGATGAGAGCAAGACAGTTTGTCACTTCAAGCACAGCAAGCAGCATGTGCATCTGCGGAGCTGTGCTGGTTTCCCTGCCCTCAGGTCCCACGGGTGACTCCATGGGCTCGGATGGATGCTTCCCACTCCATGGGCTGCTGTGAAGCTGTGGAACTCAAGGCCAAAGGCTCAGCATACTTTCAGCAAGCAGCAAACAGTGTGGCAAGTAGCAAATAAGCCAGCCTCTCCCCTAGGGAGCAAGCGGTGACACGGGAATCACACCGCAGTCTCCTCACTCAGGGTCACACCAGCTGCTAGTTGTTTATTACCTATGAGCAACCAGAGAAGTTATGAAGACTGCCTGAGGTCTCATCCAGGGGCAAGAGAAGAACTAGCCCTCTTACACAGATTTAAAGGGATACTGGAACATAAAAATAAAGCTGCTTGGTAATTTTGTACCATGAGTCATGTTTGGTCAGGACATGGCCGGGGCAGCCTTGCTGGGAAGCAGTGGATGATGTGGTCCCACACCATGGATGAGCACCCTACTGGGCTAGGAGGCACTGAATCAGTGCCTGGTGTCCATGCAATCACTGTCCATGGAACCCCATGCAACACCAGGGCCAAGGACCAGCTTCTCCCAGGAGCAGGAGGCCAGATAAAGATGGAGACAATCTCTACCAAGATGGGGCGGAGAAACAGCATCCTCTCCCCACCTCTGCCTCAGCAGTGCATCTGTACACCCCTCCATCCCCCAAGTTCAGCATTCATCCTAAAGAAGAGGAGGTGAAAGAAGAAAAAAAATTCTGGCTGTGTCTGAGTTCTCCATCTGAAAGGACTCAGAAGTCTCTGAGTTTGATTTAGTTTATCAGAATGTGACTAGATTAGATCTTAATCAAGAAGAATGGGGACTCAGAGTCAGACATGTAGCTCCTTGTATAACTAGCTACTAGTTGTTTATTACCTAAGAGCAATCAGAGAGGTTATGAGGACTACCTGCCTGAGGTCTCATCCAGGTGCAGGGCAAGGGCTAGCCCTGTTGTACAGATTTAAAGGGATAATGGAAAATACTATATGACCCAGCAATCACACTCCTGGACATGTAATCCAGGGAAATGAAGATTTATGTTCACTCCAAAAGATGGACGTGAATGTACATAGCAGCTTTATTTATAACAACCAAAACCGAAACAACCTAGCCGTCCTTCACTGGGCAAATGGCTGGTTAAATAGTGGTACACAGATACCGTGGAATACCACTCAGCAAGACAAGGGAAAGTCGTGACGTGAAAGTCATTTTTGGGGGGTACACGCATGGTTTTGAAAATCCGTACTCACTACAAGCATAAGGTAGACGCTTCAGTGCTGTAGATGATTTAGTTTCTTTTCTTTTCCTCTTCCCTTTTCCATCCCAGAAGTAACAGCTAGCCCACATTATGTGTGGATCATTCCCAAGATCCTTCTTTATAAATTAAACTTTCATGTTTAGATAATTGTAGATTCACGTGCATTCGTATGAAGCGATACACTTAATTCAACATGCTCCAGTGGTAACACCTTGGAAAACAATATCACAGCCAAGATATTGACAATCATACAGTCAGAATACAGAACACGTCAGTCAGCACCAGCATCCCTCATGGTGCCCTATTGTAGCCACCCTCCCTTCCTCCCAATCACATCCCCTCTTTAACTCCTGCAACAGCTTATCTGTTCTCTATTTGTAAAATTTTGTCACAAGAATGCTCTACACTGAGATGGGATCAGTACTAGGTGGTCACAGGAGGATGGAAAAACTCAAATAAGAACTAGCCAAAGGCTGGGCATAGTGGCTCATGCCTGTAATCCCAGCACTTTGGGAGGCTGAGGCAGGCAGATCACTTGAGGTCAGGAGTTCGAGACCAGTCTGGCCAACATGGTGAAACCACCACATCTACTAAAAATACAAAAATTATCTGGGCGTGGTGGTGGGCACCTGTAGTCCCAGCTACTTGGGAGGCTGAGGCAGGAGAATCACTTGAACTTGGGAGGCGGAGGTTGCAGTGAGCCGAGATCATGTCACTGCACTCCAGCCTGGGCAACAGAGTGAGACTGTGTTTCAAAAAAAAAAAAAAAGAATTAGCCAAAGAAACAAGAACCAGGCAAGGAAACCATGGCATAGCGGAAAATCCAAAATAAGGGAAAGAAAATGGCTAAAAATGGCTAAAACTCAGGTCAGGGTGATAATGTCCATGACTCTTCAAGCAAATCCAAATTAGGCAGAAAGGGGGTAATAACCGGAGAGGCAGATGTCCCTGACATTCCCTCATTTTTCAGAATATTCTACCCTCTACCCCCTAATTAAAGAAACACTCATAAAATTAGACACCCAAACTCCACTATGTGTGACCTGTTCTCTCAAGCAGGTTCAGACTTCTCTCTTAAGTGTGTACGTTTAATTTGCAATAAAATCTTCTCTTGCCTTTGGCTTTATTCTGACTCATCCTTGAATTCTTTCTTGTGATGGTGCCAAAAATCTGGACACCAGTTATAGTCGGGGGTTAACTGGCATGTGGAGACCCTCCTGAGCCCTCAAGCACCAATACGCTATGTAACTTTTTTTGACTCAGCACAATTCTCTGGAGATTCATCCAGGCTGTTGCAGGAATTAATAGCTCATTCCTTTTGATCACTGAGTGGTATTCTATGGTGTGCTTGCACCACAGTTTATGTAACCATTTGCCCAGTGAAGGATGTCTAGATTGTTTTCAGTTTTTAGTTGTTACAAATAAAGCTGCTATGTACATCCATGTCTATTTTTTGGAGTGAAGACAAATTTTCATTTCTCCAGGATAAATGCCTATGATTGCCATTGCTGGATCTTATGGTAGTTACATATTTAGTTTTTTAAGAAACTGTCAAACTGTTTTCCAGAGTGGTGGTACCATTTGACATTTTAATTAGCAATGTACAAGTGGCCCAGTTTCTCCACATCCTCACCAGCATTTGGTGTTATCACTATTTTTTATTTTCATCATTCTGATGGGAATGTAGTGATATCTCATTGTGTTTTTAAACTGTACTTCCCTAGTGGATGTTAAACATATTTTCATGTGCTTACTTACTGTCTGTATATACCTTTTGGTGAAATGTCTTTTGCCCATTTTCTAACTTGATTTTTTTTTTTCTGTTAAGGGTTGAGAATTCCTTATGTAAGACAATATATAATACTATTTGCAAACCATTTATACAACAAAGTACTGGTACATTTTAGGTGCTAGTTCTTTGTAGTATGAATGGTTTGCAAATATTTTCTCCCGGTGTGTAGCTTGTCTTTTCATCTTTGTAGCAGGGTCTTCTGCAGAGCAAAAGTGTTTAATTTTGATGAAGTCCAATTTTTCCTTTTATGGATTGTGCTTTTGTTGTCAATTCTTTGCCTCACTATCTAGATCCCAAATATTTTCTCCTATGTTTTTTTTTCCTGAAAGTTTTATCTATCACAATTTAAATCTGAGATTGATTTTAAGTTAATTTTAATGTAAGGTGTGAGACCTAGGGTGAAGTTCTATTCTTTCTCTCTTTCCTTTTTTTCTTCTTCTTCCCTTTTTTTTTTTTTGCTTATAGATGTCTTACTGTTCCAGCACCATTTTTTTTTTGTTGTGTTGAAAAGACTATCCTTTGTCCAGTGATTTGCTTTTGTACTTTTGTAAAATGTCAGTTGGACATATTTGTGTGGGTCTATTTCTGGATTCTTTGTTATATTCCATTGATCTACGTGTCTATCCATCCTCCAACACCACACAGTCTTGATTACTGCAAACTGATTCCTCCCATTTTATTATTCTTTTTCAAAATTATGTTAGCTATTCCAGTGCCTTTGCCTTTCAATACAAAGTTTCAAACAATGTTGCCCATATCTATAAAAAATCCTGCTGAGATTTTGATAGTGTTACCAGGGCAGCCCTGGAGATACAGCCAAGAAAAAAACTGAAAAAACTCATTATTTTTTTCTTAAACAGATTTTTCTAGTTTCTTTCTCTACAGTTAATCTTGCTTAAAAGAACTCCAGATGGTCCAGGAGCTTCAGGACCCTTTGCCAATTATCAGAGGAAGATAAGGCCTGTGTGAAACCAGGGCAAACCTGAACCAGCGACCCCGTGTTACCTTTAGATCATTAACATATCATTATAATGCTAAAACCTCATACACAGAAGAGAATTGCTGCTGTTTTCTGAATATACATTATATGAAGAAGCATGTTCATGATCTGTACCTGCACATCTGGAGTTCCTCCCCACACGTTTACGTACCTCCCTGCCCCACATGTGACTCTTTAAAATCTCCCAGCTTCCCATATCTCAGGGAGAGGGAGTCTTTAGAGAAAGAGCTTCTTCCTCCATTCCTGGCCAGAAATAAAACCTGCTTGCCTTTTTTACCAATTAGGTGTTACAGTAGAACTCAGTTACCTTGTAACAATGAGAATTTCATTAAACGCTTATATCAACTTGGGAAGAATTGACAACTTTACCATGTTAAGTCTTCCACTCCATAAATAGGTACATTATTTCAGTTTTTTAGATTTTTAAAATTTCTTTCATCAGGATTTTGTAGTTCTCAGCATGCAAGCCCTGTACGTGTTTGTTGGATTTAACTTTAAGTATTTTGTTTTTTGATAAATTATAAATGCTACTGTATTTTAAATTTCAGTGCCCATGTGTTCATTGCTAGTATAAAGAAATACAACATATTCCTGCAGTCTAGCTGAACTCACTTATCAGTTCTAGGAGTTTTTGTTTTTTGTTTTATTTTTGGTAGATCTTTGAGATTTCCTGCTTAGATAAGCATGTTATCTGTGAATAGGGACAGTTTTGTTACTACCTTTCTGATCTGTTTGTCTTTTATTTCCTTTTCTTACCTTACTGCATTGGTTAGAACTTCCAACACTGTTCAACAATAATGTTAAGAGCAGTCATCTTTGCCCCGTTCCTGTTCTCAGGGTGCAACTATTCAGTCTTTCACTGTTAAGTATGATGTTGGCTGCAGAGTTGTTATAGATGCTCTTTACCAAGTTAGGATAAATTCCCTTTCTATTTTCCTGAGAGTTTTTAAAACCATGAATTGGTATTTTATCAAATGCTTTTCCTGTATTGATTGGTAAGATCAATTTTCTTTCGTATCTTGTTAATATGGTGGATTATGCTGATTGATTTGTGAATAGTAAAATAGCCCTGCATTCCCACAGTAAGCCTCACTTTGTTATAGGATCTCTAGGGTGTTGCCTTTCTGACCAGAAACCTCTGTGGCCAGTGGCGCCTTTGCCCAAGTTTTGTTTGGGCCTTCTGGGCTCATTCTGCCCACTTGGCCTGGCAGGCTGTGCTCAGCTCATGCTACCAGCCTGGATCCCATGTCTGCCAAAGGCAAGTCAGGCATGGAGTGGCAAGGAGTGTGTGACTGAGCATGGGGTCTAGACAGTGTGCAGTCAGATGTGCCAGCTGCTGCAGTGGGGTGGGCAGCTCCAGGTGCTGGAATGGTCACTAGCTCTCTGTGAGGCTGTGGCTGGGCCAGGTGCACTGCACGCAGCTTCCACAGCTGATATCCGGGAACATGGTGGTGCCTGGAAGCTTGGCGATGCCAGGGACCACAAGGCTTCCAAAAAGAAGTGATAGCCCTGGCTTGGGGAGCTTCCAGATCTGGGGTCCCTGAAGGGCTGCTGTTCTTTCTTTCACTTCACCTTCAATGTGGTGAGCAAGAGGTATGTTTCAACCCTGTTTGTGTTACAGCTTTTTTAGCCCTGCCATTAAATGGGTCCCAAGTTCTTGTCCTGTGACCATGAAGAATTAGGTACACAGACAAGTAGAGGGTGAGCAAGATGAAAAGGAGTTTTATTGAGTGATAGAACAGCTCAGAGGAAACCTGCAGTGGGTAGTGCCTTTCCACAGCCAGGGTTCAGCTCTTAGCAGAAAGGAGACCCAGGAGTGGGAAGCTCCTCTTTGTATGTAGGTGGTCCCATTATCTCTGCAGCTCTCAGCAGAGAGAAGGCCCTGGAGTGGGTAGCTCCTTTCTGCTGCTGGTCATCCTGATGTCTGCTCAGCTCTGGCTGAGCCCAGTGGTATTATGGGCCTCAGAGGGGAAGAAGTATATGCCAGCTGGTCCATGGGCAGCAATGGTGGGCCCAGAAAAGGCATTGCAAGCTTCCACTCTGGTCTGTAGGACTGGCAGCCTGGCCCCCAGCCTTCAGGCCCTCCCTGGCCTGAAGGTGGGGCCTTACTGGGGACCCACCCCCTTCTGCCAGGAGCCTGTCTGCCTCCTGCCACTGTCCACGGCACCCAGGCTGCTCACAGCAAGGGACACCTGCAGGCCATCACAAGTCACCCTCAACTTGGTCATTGTGTATACTTATCTTTACATAGTTGAATTCTACTTGCTAATTTTTTTTTAAAGTTGCCTCTATATTCATGATATTAGTCTTTTGTTTTTTTGTACTATCTTTTTTTTTGGTTTGAGTATCAGATTTAGTACTAGTTTCATAAAATAAATGGGAAAGTCTACCCTCATCTTCAATTTTTCTGGAAGGGATTTTGTAGAGTAAGTGTTGCTTCTTTTTTAAACTTTTGGTAGAATTCTCCAGTGAACCCACCTGGTCTAGGAGATTTTTTTTTTTAATTTGAGTTTTAAAATTGCAAATTCAGTTTTTAAAATTCCATTTCATATTGGGTGAGTTGTAGTTTTTGAGGAATTGGCCTGTTTAATCTAAGCTGTCAAATTTATGTAGGTAGAGTTGTTGGTAGTATTCCCCTACTATCCTTCTGATGTATACAGAGTCTGCAGTGATATCCCATTTCATTCTTGACATTTCATTTCATTTCACCCTCTTTCTTTTCTCTCCTCATTACTGGTGGTGGGACTGGGAATTCTACCTTCTCCCTAGGCCTCTACTAAGACCTCCCTGATGTAGGGGGCAGTTGGGTGCGGTGCCTCATGACTGCTCCCCAAGGGGCCTCCACTGACACTAGAGGGGGTGGTGGCCTCATTACTACTAGTTGGTGGTGAAGGTCCTGACCCTCCTGTGGGTTTTCTGGGACACTGTCCCAGCAGAGTGGAGAGGGGCACCTCATTATTGCTGGATGGGAGTGGAAGCCCAGGCTCCCCCATTGTCTTCACTGATATTGCAGGGAGCCCATGGGGGAGAGTTGGGGTGCCTCTTCACAGCCTGGTGTGAGTAGAATTCTAGGATCTCCACTCTGCCTTCGCTTGTGTGAGTGTGGGTGGGGCCACAGTCTTTTTCTGTGGTGTTTGGCTGGAGTAGAGAGGTTATTATCCTAAAGTTTTCTATCTTGTAAGGCTGCCCTTTTTCCGCTTTCTGTTTTGTTTTTGCTTTGTCTAGAGGGAGCAGACTTTTGTTGGGGCCTTTTCCCCCATCTCAAACACTACAGTTTCCAGGTCGCCAGCTTCTTCAGTTCTAAGTCTGGGATATATGAAGCAAAATGAAAGCCCAGAGGACACCCTACTCGGTCCCAAGGTTCCTAGCTGGTCTGCCTTCTTTTCTCCACTTTTCAGAATATTCTTACATTTGCTTTATCAACAAACTAAATTTACTGAACAAATACAATAACCAAAATAAATGGATGGGCTCAATAGCCAAATGGAGGAGACGGAGGAAAAAAATCACTGAACTGGGAGCTATAACTAGAGAAACTACCCAGACTGAAAAACAGAGAGAAAATAAATTGAAAAACATGAATGGAGCTTCGGGGACCTGTGAGACTACCACAAAGTCCAATGTTTGTGTCATCAGAGTTGCAGAAGGAGAAGAGAAATAAGACAAGGCTGAAAAGGTATTCGAAGAAATAATGGCTGAAAGTTTCCCAAATGTCCAGAGTTTTAGTTGTCCTTACTGGGAGGAATAGGGAGAAGTGTGTCTGCTCCATCTTCCTGAAAGCTGAAGAACCAGACACTCCTGGATGGGGACCCAGGGTCTCCAAGCTGGGAAGAACACTGATAAGGCAGGCACAGAAGTAGTCCTGGGAGGACTGCCACAGGCACGAACACCACTGGACACCCAAAGCCATTCTGCTGCCCTCTGGAGTCCACTGCTTCTTCTGGGAAGAATAGCTAACTTTTCTGGTGTCTTTGTACCTTTAGCCCCTGATTCAAAGTCTTGGAAAGGCTCACCTGAGTGGCCAGTTGCAGAGAGTGTACCCAAGCCCTGCCTGTCAGCAGGTGTGGAAAGGAAATGTACCACATCCTGCAGCATCCCTGGTGGAAGCTGAAGCCTGCCTTCCATCAAGCCATACACACTGGGGGATTCTTCAATTTGTCCAATTAGGAGGTCAGTGCATGAGGTTGCTGTACCCCCACACCCCCTCAACACGCAGCTTTACTGAGCTTCCTAATATTTTCCAATCTAATAGGTATAAAATTATATCTCATTGCTGCATCAATTTGCATTTCCTGGATTATTAACATTTGTGAGCACCGCTCATATGACTGTTAGCTTTTGAGAGTTCTCATTCTGTAAATCACCTGTTTATATCCTCTGGTGCTTCACCTAGGTATATTTATGTTTGCTATGCTTTTGAATGGGAGCGTATTTCCCTATCTGAGTGTTACAGACAGTGAGACACTTACATTATAAAAGTATATTGCTGAGTGAAGAGATTATCATAAGATGCAGTTATTTAATAATTCCAGATTTAAAAAACAACCACATTAAACATTATTATTTCTGGGAGGTGAGATTATCTGACATTTCTTTTTTTTTCTGATGGAGTCTCAGTCTGTCGCAGGCTGGAGTGCAGTCCTGTGTCTTCTTTTGAATGGATGCATTCGTTAACCTTATCACTTGGTTACGGCAATGTCTGCCAGGTCTCTTCACTATGAAGGTACCGTTTTCCTCTTTCCATACTCTATTCACCAAAAATAAGTCACCAAGTCCAGCCCTTACTCAAGGGGAGGGAATGAAGCTCCTCCTCCTTGTATCAGAATGTGTCAAGATCTCCTCAGCTTTAAAATCTATATATTATTCAGGTGCTTCTCCTATTCCCCTTTTCATTTGTTAAGAAACCAGATCCTTTGTCCTACTTTCTCACAACCTATGCTTGCTGACTGCATCTTTGAGAAGTCATGCAACATAACATGTTCCTTTGTTCCTGCCATTTCATGTAAATTGGTACCAGAGGCTTGATCAGATTTATTTATTTATTTATTTATTTATTTATTTATTTATAATGGAGTCTTGCTCTGTCATCCAGGCTGGAGTTGCAGTGGTATGATCTTGACTCACTGCCACCTCTGCCTCCCAGATTCAAGTGATTCTTCAGCCTCAGCCTCCCAAGTAGCTGGAACTATAGGCACTCGCCACCACACCTGGCTAATTTTTGTAATTTTGGTAGAGACAAGGTTTCACCATGTTGGCCAGGCTGGTCTCAAACTCCTGACCTCAGGTGATCCACTTGCCTCAGCCTCCCAAAGTGCTGGGATTACAGGTGTGAACCAGCGCACCCAGCCTCAATCCGATTTAGATGCAAGTTTTGAACATGAATATATGGCGGTGCATTCTTTTATCAGAAGGTCCATAATTATGGTTGCTTCCCCTACTTTTGTTGAAACATCCTTTTTTGAGACATCTGTAGCCAAGGCTGGAGTACAGTGGCCTTGGCTCGCTGCAGCCTTGATTTCCTGGGCTCAGGTGGTTTTCCTACCTCAGCCTCCCAAGCATCTGAGACCACAGGCATGCACCACCACATCCAGCCTTTTTTTTTTTTTTTTTTTTTTTTTTTGTATTTTTAGTAGAGACAGTATTTTGTCATGTTGCCCGGGCTTGTCTCAAACTCCTGGCCTCAAGTGATTCACCTGCCTTGGCCTCCCAGAGTGCTAGGATTACAGGTATAAGCCACTGTGCCTGGCCTCCCACTTTTTTTTTTTTTTTTTTTTTTAATGTTAGCAGCTGTTGATATCATTGCCCAGCTCCACTAACTCATTAGGGATTACAAAATGGTAATATACTTATTTTAACATGATTTCTTCATTTGCTAGTTGTAATACTTCTGGCAAGAGAAACATTCCCTTCACAATTATTTGGTTGCCCCGAGGAACAGTTCACAAAGGAAAGGCAGAATTCATTGTTCTTTCCCTTTATTTTCCAGTTTTCAAAGCATCCTCCAAAGGTGACCAATGCTTTCCTTTTGAATAATTGTTTTTGTTGTTTTTTTTGCATTCCCAAAAGAAATGCTACTGATTATGGTTATCATTCTTTCAGTACCTTGTTGGATTCTATTTCCCAGAGTTTTATTTAAGTGTCTCATGTATATTAATAGATGAAATTGATTTATATCTTGTGATGACACACACACACACACACACACACACACATACACAGAGATTGTGTTTAAACCATTTCTAATTATAATCTCTGTGGGTACTGAAAGAATCATGCATTTATAGGGCAGAAAAAAATTACCTTTGAGAGCAAGCATTTAGTGTACTCAATGAAGCAGAAATTCTTGCATAATCACAAATAAAGGTGCCACAGAAATTCATGGGAAATGGGGTCTTGCATTACCCAGAGGAAGTCACCAGGGACAGATGTTCAGTAGCTCCTTTTGCACATGTGCAATTCCATTTTAGGGAAACAGGTTGCTCTTGCTCTGTCTACAGCCCTATGGGTGAGACGCCACATCTTTGTTCGTCCAAAGTATTGGTCCTAGGAACCAAACTGAAAGTGCCTTGAAAAGGACCTTTGCAGAGAGATTGGGGGTGGAAGGGGGAGAATGTCAGGTGGAATTGATTTGTGCTCTTGTAAGGTAGAAATAAAACATTGAGGAATCTTATTAAGTGTTCCCACTCTGTCCTGAACTTGGTCTCAAGGGAATGATGGGCAAGAGAAGGCCTTGGCTCCATATCTGCTGGTTTCAGGGCTGGAGAGTGGGCATTTCCTTCTTTCTCTGGAACAGGGTGCTGAATGGGAGGCCAAGAATGTGCGTCAAAGGGCACAAGAAATGATTCTAGAAACTCTGCTCTTGGCAAGTGTAGCCTGGCCAGCATGCAGCGTGGTACTCTAAGAGATAAGTTCCTTGAGAGCAACTAAGAAGAGCATGAATATTTTGTGCTGATTTGGAAGGGGTAAGGAGCATGCAAACGGATATAACAAAGGTCAGTAATGTAGATGCCAGAGAGTGCAAGTCAGGGTCTCCATGGGATTTGGGATTCTCTATAACTCCAGTAATTTTTTGTTTTTTTTGAGATGAAGCCTTGCTCTGTTGCCCAGGCTGGAGTGCAGCGGTATAATCTTGGCTCACTGCGACCTCCGCCTCCTGAGTTCAAGCAATTCTCCTGTCTCAGCCTCCAGAGTAGGCGAGATTACAGGCACGCATTATCACGCCCGGATAATTTTTGTATTTTTAGCAGAGATGAGTTTCACCATGTTGATCAGGCTGGTCTCGAACTCCTGACTTAGGTGATCCGCCTGCCTTGGTCTCCCAAAGTGCTGGGATTACAGGCATGAGCCACTGCGCCTGGCCTAACTCCAGTAATTTTTAAGGAATATCTATCAGCCTTGTTTTCCTCATCTTTAAGATGAGCATGGAAAGAGAACTTATCTTGCAGGGCCGCTTTGGAGATTAAATGTGATATGGCATGTATACCCTTGTTTGCTGTGTAACAAGATCCTAATAAAAACCATTACTTCTATTATACAAGATCCTTTGCTAGATTCCTTTAATTAAGTGTACCAATGAACATATTTATTGTGAAGTTAGTATTGATATCTTATTATTTTATGTCATCTTTATTTTAATAAGAAAATGGATGCTCAGAGAAGTGAGGTCAGTCATCCAACATCCACAGGTAGGTGGCGGAAGTGCTGGGGTTAAATCCCAGAACTGCTTTCCATCCTGTGTTGTGCTTCCCCAATACGCCATATTGCCTAAAACCTAGACTTGGATGTTAATGGTCTTTGAATTCTTCACAGCACTCAACACTACGAAATGACCTTAGTGACTCCAATAAATAAATGTTGAATTAAAATGGATTTCAGCCTCCTGGGCTCAGGATTTCTTGATGTTTCTTTAGTGTTTGGGAGCACACTATATTTTTGCAGCTTCAGGATGGCTTACGTACTCTCTGGCCTGTATTTGTTCTTAGCACCCCTGGTTTGAGTTTACCAGAAGCCAGTGTGAGATTCAGGGACCAGTGGGTACCATCAGAGACAGATATTTGTCATCAGATGGGAGGTCCTGTCTAAAGCGAAGCTGTGTTTTGGGCCCAGATACTGACTCCATGTGAATGCAATGGGTCTTGTGTGTTAGGAGGACAAGACTCCAGGAACAGAAATTCAGTTATAGAAATTCAGAAAAGACAGACATACCTGAAAGCCCCTTCCCTGCCCTGCCCTTTCCAGAGCTCTAGGCAGGGGTGGAAGGGCCCCAGGCAAGGAGCTGAGCTATAAGCAATTTTTGATCCTTCTGTTCAGAGTGTGCAAAGCATGGTGTTACCCCATGCAGAGACCACTTGGGTTGTTTGCCAATGAAAGTTTCAGGGCAATTCTTGAAACAGGGAGCTAAGCTGAGGGGCTTGGCAGGGGGCAGACTCCACAAGAAAAGGCTTATTGGGTCTCTGTGAGGGCACACTCAAGACAGGAGGGAGTCAGCAGGCCCAGCTGAGAAAATTTAATCTCAATCCCCTCTAAAGACACATGCTTTCTTTACTCTCCACTCATTCTTTCCAGATCTGAGCTGGCCTTATACTCATACTGTATCCATCATTGCCTTTGGCCTCTAAGGATGTGCTGATTGCCCTATAGATTGACATACAAAGTTCAGAACAATAAAAAGGGAAAAGCATTATAATATTATCTAAATATGCCTCCTCAATTTAAAGATTAATAAAATTAGGCTAGACTAGGTCACCAGTTGGTTAGAGGCAATGTCAAGATTAGAAGTTGCCCCATTCTCAGTGTGCTGTTCATCATTACAAATAAAACCAAAACAAGGTATCTTTAAAACTTTCTCACTAGAAATGACAATGAAGAGAGCACCATCAATAAAAGAGACAGATACGCCTGAAAGCCTCTTCCCTGCCCTGCCCTTTCCAGTTTCCTGTGGATTCTCAGACCATGAAGGGTTAGAAATGTTAGCCGAAGATACAAACGAAACATAACATGAACATATTTTCCTGTCGGTGGATTTTCCCCAACACAATAATTTTTGATGAGCAGTGAAGAAGCTAATGGTTAGGAGCATGGACTCTGGGGCCAGACTACCTAGACTCAAATCCTGGCTCCATGTCTTACTAGGTATATGACCTTGGGCAAATTAACCTCTGTGCTTTGGTCTCCCCATCTGAGACTACTCTGCTATAGCAGAGTTTTCTATTATTAATGAATAGCAAGATATTCTGTCCTTTGGATGTGTGATAATTTCTTTAGCCAATCCCTTATTATTGTATATTTGGTGGCCTTCAGGTTTTTGTTGTTATTCAAAGAAGGATAAATTCTCAATAAATCCATTGGAAATAAATGTCTACACTCTCCCAATAATCCAAGTAAGAGTTACAACGGACAGGTAGGTGCCATTTTCTTTTTTTTTTTTCTGGTAGCAAAGTAGGATAAGAAATGTAAAGTTGGGTGGCCATATGCCCTGCCATCATTCACTAGGGAGTTCTACTATTAAAGGAAGAAGGGGACCATGGCTACTGCAGGGCAATTAGCAGACCCCGCCACAGCTTTTAACATCCATCCTATCCCCCAGACTACAACTCCATGAACGTTTGGTTAAACAAGGTCATCACAGGACTTACCCTTATGTTGTCACACTTTAGTGGATAAATGTTAAAAAACCCTGAATCAATTTTTGTCATCTCTTAAATTTCAAACTCCCTTTGTCACCTGGTTTTAGGTATTTTTTTTTTTTACAAGCCATACATAGTTGGATTTAGTTTTCTAAGTCACTGTTAAACTACCTCTGTCTTTGATGCAGGAATTCAATTTGCTCATATTAGTTGTGATAGGTTTTATTATAGATTCTTTTTCATTTTTACTTGTTTATAGTCTACTGTACTTTGATTTTCTTTTCCACTTTCCTTACTTTTTCTATCTTGGTCAGTGTTCACTTTATCATTTAAAAAATTTAGGAGAAATTCTGCTAGGAAACAAACGGAAAAAGACAATCAATAAAATCAAGGCTAGACCTAAATGACTAGTGGTATGGATATTTGAAAAAAGTCATTAAAGAGATTTGAACTACAGAAAAATAAATGAATGTAAAAAAAATCTTGACTATAATTCTTACTATAAAACATCACCTTTGTTAATGTCCTAATGCAATAATTTTAAGGCTTTTCTTGAAAATAAGATATTCTATTAACAGATATACATATAAATATGCATATACATAATATAAATAAAAATAAAAGAAATATCTGTGTATCCATAACCCATTTAAGAAACATGAATCTCTCTTTTCTCTCCCTAAATGTAAGCCCACATTCTTCCTCCACAAAGTAATTGATATTGTAGATTTTGTGTTAATCATCCACTTGCTTTCCTTCCTAATTTTGCTAATTATATATGTATTCCTGAACAATGTACTCTTGGTTTGTTTTTGAACTTTATATAAATAAAATAACATAGTATCTATATTTTCTCTTTTTTCATTCAGTATCACTTTAAGATATAACCATGTTAATGTATTTGATAGCGTTTCATTCATTTTCATTGATGTATATTATTTCTACTGTATGACTATTCCCACATTTATTAATTTAGTTTATTGTTAATCAACATTTGGATATTTTCTTAAAAAAATTTTTTTAAACAAAAACTATTGCAATGTTGCAGTTAATCTTGTACAAATTTATGGGTGCAGATGTGCAAGAGTTTCTGTAGAGCAATTTTTTGTGTGTGTGGTAAAGCTGCTGGTATTCTGGATAAGACTATTTCCTGTCCTTCCACTGACACATTGCAGGGAATTTAGCACCTCTGGCCTCCCATCTACCAAGAGCCTATAGCATGTCAGTCATGTTGGCAATCAAAACAACTTATTTCCAAACACACTTTAAGAAGCCCAGTTGAGAACTACTGTTTTATGGTATGCATTTAGAATTAGAATTGTTGGGCCACAGGTTATGTGACTGTTCAATTTTTACTTATAAAATATATTGTATTGCTGTGATTCAGAGACAATGATGGGTTCCCATGGACGAATCCAACATACACATAATTTATGTTATACAGCACACTCATATCTTATGTAACTATATGTATAGCCCAATATACTTCAGGAAATCTTCACACATATTTAACGCTATTGTCAGTGACTTAAATAATTCATAGTTTTACAAAAGGATCATGTTTCACATTCTATTAAGAACAAGACATTTTCTATTCTTTTTAAAATTAGTCTGATATTACATCTGAAATATGACTTCTACTTAAACAATTTATGCACAAGAACATTTTTTTATTAATGTATCTCAAATTAATTTTTTCTCAACAGCTCTGAATGCTTGCTGAAAGCTTTTACATGTTCAAAGCATTCATGTGGTTTCACTCCTATGTTAATTTTCTACTTCCTATTCATTATAACCTATGAACAAATACTTTCCTACATGTGATAACACCTTAGGGTTTCTGCCCTATGATTTTGCTGATGTTCAACAAATTTGGTTTGAAGATGCAGGTTTCTCCACATGCAGGGTGTTGATGGGAATTTTCTTCTTGTGTGTTTTCCTTTGATGTTTGGTGAGTGCTGACCTCTGGCTGAAGTTTTTTCTACATTCATTACATTCATAGGGTTTTTCCCCTGTGTGAATTCGCTCATGTTTTGTGAGGGCTGACTTTTCATAGAAGGTTTTCCCGCACTCAGGACATCTGTAGGGTTTTTCTCCTGTATGAGTTCTCTGATGCACAACAAGGTTGGATTTCACACAGAAAGATCTCCAGCATTCATTACATTTATAGGGTTTCTCACCTGTGTGAGTCCTTTGATGTTGAGTAAGGTTTGATTTCACACAGAAGGTTTTCCCACATTCATTACATTTATATGGTTTCTCTCCCGTGTGAGTTCTCTGATGTACTGTGAGGGCTGATTTCTGGCAGAAGGACTTTCCACATTCATTACATTCATATGGTTTCTCTCCCGTGTGAGTTCTCTGATGTTCAGTGTAGTTGGACTTCACAAAGAAGGATTTTTCACATTCATTACATTCATAGGGTTTTTTCCCTGTGTGTGTGCTCTGATGCTGTGTGAGATCTGTTTTCTTATGGAAGCTTTCTCCACATTTATTACAGTCATAGTTTTTCTCTTTTTTGTTAGCTCTCTGGCTTTGTGTGAGTTGTGACTTCCTACTTGAGGCACCCCCACTTTCACTACATCCATTGTTTTTTGTCCCTGAGTGCCTTCTCTGATGTTGAGTGTGTTTCAACTTCTCCAAGAAAGGTTTCTCACATTTATTATCTTTACAGTTTCTCTCTCCTGTTTTAATTCTCTGATTGAGTGTTAGGCAAGATTCTTTCTTTAGGACTCTTTCACTGTCATTACACTTGCTGGATTTTCCTGTTGTGTGGGTTCTCTGATGTTGAGTAAGGCATGTTTTTTCATGAAAGAATTTCCCACATTTCTTACAATCATAGATTTTCTCTCCTGCATGAATTCTCTCATTTTGAGTATGGTCTAAGTTCTTCAAGGTTTTCTCATTTTCATTACACTCATCAGGTTTTTCTCCTGTGTACATTCTTTGATGTTGGGTAAAGTTTGATTTCTTGCTAAATTTTCCAAATTTATTACATTCAGAGTGTTTCTCCCCTGTGTGAGTTTCTTGATGTGCATGTTTTGACTTCATGCATGAGGATTTCCCATTTTTATAGGGCTCGTGTGGCTTTCTTTCCCTAAGGGTTCTTGGATAAGAATTGAACTTTAACTTTGGGATAAAGGCTTGTCCATATTCATTTCCTTCTGAAGGTTTCTCTACAGTATGAGCTCTCTTATGTGTAACAAAGACTGTCTTTCTGTGAAAGGCTTTCCCAGAATTATTATATTCAAGAAGTTGCTCCAAAGATGAATCCTTCTGATGCTGAACAAAATCCTCATTATGACTGTGGGATTTCTTCTTTTGATCATTTTCACAGGGTTTATTCTCTGAATGAGTTTTATTATGCTTAATATCAAGGAAGTCACACCTACTAAAATCAACTGACTTTTTTCTTACATGGTTTCTATTATATAATAATGAGTTCTGAAACACTTTTCAAGCTTGTTCCAAATGAGTCGCATTTATGGGATATTTTTCTTGAGGGCCCTGTGTTTGTGGCCATACTAAATGCTTCCCTTAAGGTTTTACTTCTCTTCTTAGTCAGTATTTTGTTGTTGATGAATAAAGCCTGCCTCAAATATTTGTCTTTATTTTCTTGACTGCTCTCTTTCACGTTATTGGCTTTCTGGACTTCTAGAAATATGAAAAATTAACCATACATTATAAATCTTAACACATTTCTTAAGGAAGGAGGTTGTATGCAAGTGAACTATGCTGAGTTGATCCTTGGGTTTCAGGCCCAATATCCTGGGATAATAGGAGTCCTAAACAAATATTTATTCTAGTCTTTGGATGGGTAATATGAAAGCAAAGATAAACCATGCACGATAGCAAAAAAAAGGAAAAAAAATGCCCTTAAAATGGATAAATCTTGGAATAAAACAATAAATAGTGAACTGAGAACAAAGGATCTCAGGAAAATGATTAATCCAATCGAGGATAATCAATGCATGGGGTAAAGACAGGGGACACAGTAGGGAGGCAATAAAGACTGAAGGGTTATCAAAGGAAGTATCAGAGCACAGATTATGTCTGGAGGCAAATAAAAGATTAGATCCTTCTCTCTCTGTCTCCCCCCATACCTTAATTGCTGCAGAAGAATCCTTACTTTACTCTACACGCCTCTAATCTTTTCTTTTTCATTATGCACACCAACCCTAAATTAAAGTTACAAAATCATTCACTTCCTCAAGCCTAAAGGTCAGTCCTATAGTTCAGGCCCCATCTCCCCATGCAGCTTTGATATGGAAAAACAATGTCCAAAGAGAATGTTAAAATATACGAGAGGATAAGCCATCCTTGCAACAGGATCCATTTCACCTCCATATTCTGATTGTTGGTGCTATCACTCGATTCTATTAATCAGTAGTAATCTGTCTTGTTGGCCCAACCTACTTTTACCTCTTTCAATCTGCTGATTTATTTTACCAATGGTTTGCGCCCTGTTATAATACTGTTTTTTTCATAGACTACTTTTTTTTTTTTTTTGATATAGAGTCTCACTCTGTCATCAGGCTGGAGTGCAGTGGTGTGATCTTGGCTCACTGCAACCTCCAGCTCCCTGGTTCAAGCAATTCTCCTGCTTCAGCCTCCCAAGTGGCTGGGATTACAGGCATGTGCCACCACGCCCAGCTAATTTTTGTATTTTTAGTAGAGACGGGGTTTCACCATGTTGGCCAGGATGCTCCTGATCTCCTGACCTCGTGATCCGCCTGCCTTGGCCTCCCAAAGTGCTGGGATCACAGGCGTGAGCCACCATGCCCAGCCAAAAGACTATTTTTAGATCAGTTTTACATTCATGACAAAATTGAGTGGAAAGTGCAGAAATCCCATATGCCCCTTGCCCCCATATATGCACAAAGTTCCCAACTACCAACATCCCCCACAAGAGTGGTATTTTTTTAAATGATCAAACTACATTAACAGATCATAATCACTCAAAGTTCATAGTTTACATTAGAACTCACTCTTGGTATTGCACATTTTACAGAGACAAATGGAGTTATATATACATATATATATCTCTACCATTATAATATCAGGAAGCATAGTTTCACTGCCCTAAAAAATCTATACTCTGCCTAGTCATCCCTCCCTCCCCTTTAATTCTTGGCAACCACTAATCTTAACTTAGTCTCCATAGTTTTGTCTTTTTCCAAATGTCGTATAGCCTTTTCATTTCAGATTAGCTTCTTTTACTTAGTAATATATATTTAAAGTTCCTCCATTTTTTTCATGGCTTGATAGTTCATTTCTACTTAGTGCTGAATAAAATTCCATTGTCTGGATGTACTACATAGTTTATTTACCCATTTATCTACTCTAAGAGATCTTAGCTGCTTCCAGGTTTTGGAAATTATGAATAAAGCTGCTATTTATCTCCATCTGCAGGTTTTTATATGGACATAAATTTTCAACTCTTTATTTTTTATTTGAGACAGGGTATGGCTCTGTCACTCAGGCTATAATGCAGTGGTACAATTAGCTCACTGCAGCCTCAAACTCCTGGGCTCAAGCAATCTTCCCACTTCAGCCTCCTGAATATCTGAGAGTACAGATGTGTGCCACCAGATCCAGCTAATTTTTGTTGTTGTTTTGTTACAGGATCTTCTTATGTTGCCCAGGCTAGTCTTAAACTCTTGGCCTCAAGCGATCCTCCCACCTTAGCCTCCCAAAATGCTAGGATTACAGGAGTGAGTCACTGTGCCTAGTCTTAATTTTATTTGGAGATAGGGTCTCACTCTGTTGCTCAGGCTAGAGTGCAATGGCGCAATCATAGCTCATTGCAGCCTCCATCTCCTGGATTCCAGTGACCTTCCCACCTCAGCCTCCCAAGTACCCAAGTAGCTAAGACTACAGGTGTGCATCAGGATGCCCAGCTAATTATTTTTTTATTTTTATTTTTATTTTTGCAGAGACAGGGTTTCACTATATTGCCCAGGCTGGTCTTGAATTCTTGGCCTCAAATGATTCTCTAGACTTGGCCTCCCAAAGTGTGAAGCCACTGTGCCTGGCCAACTCTTAACTTTTGATTCAGCTTTCATATGTTTTATTTCTCTTTGGTTTCTCTTTTCTGTGAGAACACAAACACCTGGCTACCTAATGTAGTCCAAGGACCTTTGTTGAACTTTTTCTTAATCATTTTGACTATCGGTGCTAACTATATCCTCTGCTATCACATTGTATGCAATCATATCAATTGTATGCTTAAGAGCTTAGGATTTTTCTATAGTAGATAAAACAAATAGAAGAAAATATACTAACAAAACATTTGATACTAGATTTTAATGCTTAGATATTATACTAGATTCTTACACCTAAATTCACAATACGTGTTCAAGTGACCATCCCGCAAATCTACAGTATTGTTATCTCCTATCAGATCAGGCTACGTGATTCTAAAATTGTTCATTTTCAACTATAAAGCTCCCTTCCTGTTTTTCACTTAGTACACATTCTGTCCTTAGCCCTCTTCAGAACCTAGATGTCCTTCACAACGATGCTACTACTGTTCCATTGTTTAAAAAGTAATCTCCTCACCACTTTAAAGTTTTATTCAAGGAAAATTTTCCAAGTAAATATTGTCTGTACACTATATCGAACACTGTTGTCCACAGCACTGGTTTGCATGATGTTATTTTCTCTATAAATAACATCTATAAGCAAGCCTGACTTTCATTGCTTTAGGCAGATTTTCCACCTTTATATATACATATATATAAAGGATTTCAGCTGCCATAGCATTTCAGCAGTCTCCAACTTCCAGTGGAAATTGAGTTGACATTTTGTTTTGTATTTTCCTTGTGGTTTTTGGTTACTTTTCAGGAAAAGATGGGGCAATGCTGAACTCTACACTTCCATCTGCATGTTGGCTCTCACTCCTTTCTTCTTGAAACCTTGTTCAGGCTCTCCTGGTTCTCCCTCTACCATGCTGGATGGTCCTTCTCAGTCTCCCTTGCTAGAGATTTGTGTTTTCCTGACTTCCAAATGTAGTGCTTAAAGGTATAGGCTTTGCCATATTCTCTTACTTATTGTCTCACTCAGTGAAACTGAAAGTCTTACCAGGCTTATAAAGCTTTCCCCCTAGCTAACTCTCTAACCTTATCTGCTTCTTTCTCCTCACTGGATGTCCTCTGGTCCACTGACTTCCTTGCTGTTCTCTAATTACACCAAACACACTCTTTTCTCAGAATCTTTACACCCACTATTCCTCTGGTCTGGAAATCACTCCAATAATCCATGGCTCACTCCATCCCTTCACTGAAAACTCTATTCCACTGTTCCTGTTAAAATGTTCACCTCCACAAAGAGGCCTCCTCTGACTTCCTTTGCTAAAACAATACTCTCTAGGAGTCTCTGTCTCTTTCATCTGACTTTTTTCATCATGTTGATTACTACATGGCTTATTATGTATTTATTTGCTGACTGAATCTACTGATAGGAGTAGACTTGTTGCTTCTCTATTCCCTGTACTTAGAATGTGACTGGTACATAGCAGGTCCTGAATAAATATTTGTCAAATAAAGGAATGCATGAACAAATGCATGTTAGATACCAGAGAGAAGGTGAACAATGGCCATTGTTGGACAGAGAGAAAAACAGACATAAAGGTCTAGGATAAGGAAGACAGCAATTGGATTCTACAAAAACCAAGAAAGTCTCTTCCTAAAAGTCAGACAGAAAAACAAAAAACTTTTTTATATGAGAATATTTGGAGGTTTGATATTGAAGGTATGGTGGTCATCTTTTTCCATTACTTCTAAAAGCCTGGAGCCTCTAAAAGACATTTCTAAAATATATTTCAGAGATTCCAACACCTGGACTGGCGACTTGGGATCTAATTTCCCCCAGCTTCTTTATACCTGACTTCAACTCACCTGAGTGGCTCTGACTTGGTGGTTCTCTCTTTAATATCCACGGTTCGTCTCCTTGCTTCAACTTGACTATCAGCTCAGGTTTTGTAACACAGTGCCCTGTTATGGGAAATGATATGAGACTTGGAAAAGTTGCTTAGGGTTCAGGCTCTCTGAAGGACAAGAAGGGAGAAGCTCTAGAAGCTACACAATAGTGGTGTCCAAATGTGCTTCATCAAAGTAGGCCGTTTCACCAGGGAAGTAAGAATACAATAATCTTCAAAGTACCCTCAAAGAGTCTTGACTCCCAAATCTCAAACATGAAATTCATCACTCTCTACAATGATTTGGTTCCTAAGATAGGACATGCATGCTGTTGGGAGTTGCATGGGAAGCTGGGCTTACCCAGTGATACCAGGTGCCTGTAGTTCTCCAGCATCACGTCCCTGTACAGGAGCCTCTGGGCAGGGTCCAGCAGCTGCCATTCCTTCTGGGTGAAGTTCACAGATACATCCTCGAATAGCACTAAGCCCTGTAACAGTCCAATCCTGCTTCATCTGAAGTGCTCAAGACTCAGTGGCATGAGAAAAGTTTTTACCAGAAAATGTTACAAAGGCTGTCTGACATGTACCTTCCTTCAGGTACATTTTATGGGGAAACAGAAATCATAATAGAAATACTAGGCTTTTATGCTTATTTACAAATCCACTTATTAATTCATAAAACAATTGGAGTTTCCTCTACATGCCTGGAACTGTTCTCGTTGCAGAGGAGACTAAGACAAAGACGACCCTGGTCCTGTTTTTAAGGCTCTTCAGACTGATGAAGAGACTTTCTATACAAACGTACACATGCAACAATAAATTATGAAAGCCATGAAAACAATGTGTGGTCAAGGTAGAAGGAGGTCACAAAGAGGGAAAAAATTAATCCTCATGTTATTCTTCACCAAGGAGGGTAAGATTTAATTGCACACAAGCAGTGAGTTTTGTGTGAACACGGGGCAACGGCATAAGCCAAGGTGCAGATCATGAACACACACCTCAAATGAAAGAAATTACAAGGTAGTGCGTGGGATGAAAGAATCAGGTTGGGGACTTGGGAGATAAAGAACAATAGAGGTGCTCTGTGGTCAGACAGAGGGATTTTAGACTTTCTCCTATAGACCAGTGGCCTCCAAAATATTTAGTCACTTGGTAAAAATCCCTGAGCAACCCTCGGTATATTTATAAATTATTTATATACACCACTCTCAGCCACTCACCAAAAGTGAAGGTTAACAACTCTCTTAGTTTTGTTTTGGAGGCAAAACAAAGTTAAATGGATACTCCAATACTTTCTTTCCATGCACCATCTGATTGTCTTGTGCAGTTCTCTAGAGTACACGCCTCTACTTAGGAGATCACTCCCATGGACAATGGGGACATACAAATAAGTAACGTAACCAAATTTATATTTTGAAATTAATGCTCTGGGGCAGAGTGGAGAATGCTTTGAGGCCGTGGTTCTCAACCAGTGGCAATTTTGTCTGGAAGCATGTTTGGTTGCCATGATGGAGAGGGGCGGGGTTGAGATCTAGTGAGTAGATGCCAGAGATACCACTAAACATCCTACAGCGTACAGGGCAGACCCTACAACAACAAATTACCTGGCCCAAAGTGTCAACAGTCAAGGTCAGGAAACTCAGTTTTAAAGGGAAGTTAGAGAGGAAGACAGCAGACTAGTGTGAGAGAGACCACCTGTCTTCATGTAGCAGCAATGGAGATTGAGAAGCCTGAACTGATTCTACATGGAATTCACTAGATGTTGGTTTTACAGTGAAGGGCAAATGGAGCATTGTTCTCACATTATCATGAGAGCAGCTGGGCTGATGCTGATGCGATGCACTAGGATTGCCAAAACAGGAGAAAGAATTGGGCAGAGAGAGAGACAGAGCAAGAAAGAGAAATCTGGGACATGTTATACTTAAGGTACCTGTGAAACATACAGGTGAACATGTCCAGGTAACAGTTGCATATAAGGTCTTGGAGCTCAGGAGAGAGAGCTAGTATAATGATAAATCTTTGGGCCAGGCGCAGGGACTCATGCCTGCAATTCCAGCACTTCGGGAGGCTGAGGCTAGTGAATCACTTGAGGCCAGGAGTTTGAGACCAGCCTGGCCACCATGGTGAAAACCCCTCTCTACTAAAAATATAAAAATTAGCCAGGTGTGGTGGCAGGTGCCTGTAATCCGAGCTACTTGGGAGGCTGAGGCGGGAGAATTGCTTGAATCTGGGAGGCAGAAGTTGCAGTTAGCTGAGATCACTCCACTGCACTCCTGCCTGGGTGACAGAGTGAGAGTCCATCTCAAAAGAAGGAAAGAAAGAAAAAAGAAAGACAGAAAGAAAGAGAAAAAAAAAGAAAGAAAACCCAAAGAAGTCACTGAAATCTGTTTTGCCCTCAGTAAAAAGTATCTAATCCATAATGTGGTTGTCAGAATTACACGAGCTAATCCAAGTAAGGAATTTAACAGTGGCTAGAACATAATATGCAGACCTAAACTGTACATAATAGTAAAGCTGATCAACTATTATAATTTTGTCACTTTATCTTCAACCTTGTAACAATAAAAATGACCAAAAAAAAATGTATATTCTAATACAAATTATTATTGTTCCAGTAGCTGGAAGGCGTGATGTAATAGTTAGCAAAGGATTCAAAAATACTTATCACATAAAAAAAAAGAAAGTGAAAAAGAAAAGTATTTAGATGATTTCTACAAAACCTGAGAAGACAGAAGAGTGTATCTTGTTTAGGTATATTATTGATGAAAAAAATTCTGATGTTGACAGAAAAACATGTTAAACATATCAACAGTAATCAATGATAATCAATAACAGAATAAAGATAAAATGTGGACTTTCAAAACCACTGGAAGAGAGAAAAAGAAGGTAAAATAATAATGCAGGAAAAAAGTCAGGAAGTGAAAAAATGAAGAAGAACAATGGTCAAAAAAGCATGGTTACTAAAAATGCAAAGTACCTCTTCAGTTTCACTGGAAAAATTGAATAATAAGTAAATAATTCACCTGGGATGTGTTCATCTTCTTCTGATCCTGGAAAAGTTTAGAGAACTGTGAAGGCAGAGCTGTAGGAGGGAGAAGGAGCAAAGAAATCACGAGAAATCTGCTCTACTTTGAAGGTCTTTTTAGCATATGCCTAGAAATTCACATATGTCTGCTGGCGAATTGCTGAACCATGGGAAAATTTCTTTTGATCCTTCAGAAGTGGCAGGTAGCAGTTTCCAGAGGGGACTCTTATAACCCTGATGTGACCACTGGAAGCTAAGAGAATCAGGGTTTTCACTGGGGAAAGCAAATATTTGTTTCTTACAAACCTCCTTGGATATAGTAGCAGGAAAATACAAACCACACAAAATCCAACTAAAGAGACCTGGTTAAACAATCATGTTACAACAAAGGATGAGATGTCATGCCATCAGTCCTATTACCACACATATTACAGACTGAATTTTTTGATGTCTGACATTTTACTTTACAATAATCCAGCAGAGGCAGGTAGTAATGGGGAAAGTGTACACATGCACGCGTGCGTGTGCATGTGTGTGTGTGTGTGTGTTTGTTGGGGGGTGGTATATAGATGAAATAAAATTGTCCAATGCTGGAGCTGTAACAAGTACCTGGGAGTCATATCATTTGACTTTTGTATGTTGTGAATATTTCCATAATAAAAAGCGTAAGAAATGAGACAGCAAAAACCTTACAAAGGTGTGCTCATTTACTTTTCAACTTATATTTTAAATTCCTTGAGGTTAAAGAATTCACAGGGACCTCCGACAACAAAAGGGCTTTTCTTTAAGAGAGCATATTTAAAAAAGAAAAAGGTTTGTTCTCCTTTGGTTTCAGTGTCTCCAAATTTTTTTTTTTTTTTTTTTTTTTTACTAAGAAACTTGTTTTGACTTAACTGAGACAGGTGGACAATGGTCTAGGAGTCAGGGGGCTTGGGTTCTTTTTCTGGTTCTGCCACTAACATATAATACAAGCCTAGATTACAATAATCTAGTTATAATAATATTAAGATACTGGCAATACTTGTAGTTACTACATAACAGGACTTGTTCTAAGTACTTTGTAGGTCTTCCTTCATTTAATCTTTAAAATAAAGCCAAGCATAGCTACTATTATGACTTCCATTTCATAGAAGAGGAAACCAAGGGGAAGACTGAGCAATGTGGTGGAGCTAGGCTTTCAATCCGCGCAGTCAGGCCCCAGAAGCCATGCACTTAAACACTGTGTTAATATTTTTCACTTTTAAAATGAGGCATATTTACATAACCCCTGAAAAGCTTCCCGGTACTCCTACAAAGTCAAGAGTAGGTAATGGGTAGCATGTCCCTAAATTCCAGATGTGCAGATGGGCGGGGTTTGAGTGCTCTGCAGAATCTAGGAAGAGGGCTGGAGAATTAGCGGCTTGGGAGGAGTTTCCGAGAGGGGTGGCGATAGTATCTTCCCCATCTGTCCTCCCCGGGCGTTCCTCCTCCCCCGCAGCTGGCCTCCTGCCCACCACCCTCAGCCCAGCTCACCATTCTCAGCCCAACTCACCTCTGTCCTTTGACAGCTGACCCACACCTTCACTGACCGACAGTTCTTGGCAACCTCCGAGATGCTGTTATTCAGGGCGGAAGAATCGGGAATTGCTTCAAGAGCAAGCGCTTACAGACCTGTTTCCCGGATGTCCTCGGTGCAGCTGTGTGCATTTTATCAGAGAGGGTGGGGACCTTCCAGGTGGGATTCCTGCTTCTGGTGTCCCCTCCTCACAGAAGCAGGGCGACCTTGGCTGGGCGGGAAGGGGGAATAAATTCAGATAACTGGGACCTTCAGTCGGGTTCCAGCTCTCTCTTGGAGTTCACCATCTTCTATAACAGCGGCTTTCAGTGTGACCCCAGACCAGCAGCAACAGCATCACCTGGGAACTAAATAGAAAGGCAAATTCTTGGGCCTCTCCCCAGACTCACTGAATCAGAAGCCCTTGGGGTGGGGCTCAGTCGTGGGGTGGGGTTAACAGGGCCTCCAGGTGATGCTGATGCTTATACGAGTTTGAGAACCACTGCCTGCAAATCTCCCTTGGGAGCCTGAGAACTGCAGAGGGCACAGAGAGATGAACTTTGAGGTGCCCAGAGGCCTCAGTTATACAGTATCCCGAGGGTTCTGCAGAGAGACCAAGAAATCTCCAAGAGCCTTAAGGGAAGGCTCAGTCCCTGCACATTCCGGTTGGCACGTAAAGACATGCCACTCTGCTAAGTGCTGTGAAGCATGCGATTTGGAAACAAAACCATTTGAGGCTTGTATCTCAGATCCTTCACTTGCAAGCCATGTGCCTTCACCTCCAGAGTCTCGGTTTTCTTCTTAGTTAAAATGGGATGGGTAACACCCACGTTACAGGGGGTCTTTGATAATCAAATGATACACCGAGTGAAAGGAACAGCAGGAAAGGCAGGCCACATTTCCAGAGTGCTTAGAAAATTCCAGGACCTGTGCGGAGTACTTTCCAGGTGCTCTCTTATTCAACACTCAGAACGACCCTGAAGCAGGTTTTAGAAATAACTTCATTTTACAGATGGGGAAACTGAGTCTTAGAGGTTAGGTTCATCACTGTGTTCATGACGATCCAGTGACAGAGCTAGGATGTGAACTCGTCTTACTTTCAGACTCAGGCTCTGCAATCAGCTTGCAAGGTAGGAATGATAGTATAGCATAAAGTAAAGGTTGTAAGAATTGTTCTCATCCCCTCTGGAGTCGTGGGTTTGACCAGCTGATGAATGGTTGCCCAGGGCACCTGCGAATTTGAGGAGCTTCTGGAAACAGCTCTTTAACATGTGAATGCCTTTTCTTGGAGCCCCCTTTTCTGACGGGAAACCTGTGCGGGGGGCCCCCCCCCCCCCCCCCCCCCAAGGAGGGAACACACAAAACCCGCCCCCACCCACACAAACAACCACAACAAGGAAGCACAACGAAAAGACCAGGACAAGAAAAAAAACCAAACACG
>CAUYLG010007890.1:0-33282 GCA_963573385.1 Cacajao melanocephalus | reverse complement strand
AACTACAAACCACTGCTCAATGAAATAAGAGAGGACACAAACAGATGGAGAAACATTCCATGCTCATGGTTAGGAAGAATCAATATTGTGAAAATGGCCATACTGCCCAAAGTAATCTATAGATTCAATGCTATCCCCATCTAGCTACCCATGACCTTCACAGAACTGGAAAAAAACACTTTCAACTTCATATGGAATCACAAGAGACCCCGCATAGCAAAGACAATCCTAAGCAAAAAGAACAAAGCTGGTGGCATCATGCTGCCAGACTTCAAGCTATACTACAAGGCTACAGTAATCAAAACAGCATGGTACCGGTATCAAAACAGAGACATGAATAGAGGCCTCCGGAGCAACACCACAAATATACAACCATCTGATCTTTGACAAACCTGACAAAAACAAGCAATAAAGAAAGGATTCCCTGTTTAATAAATGGTGTTGGGAAAATTGGCTAGCAAAGTGCAGAAAGCTGAAACTGGACCCCTTCCTAACACCTTACACTAAAATTAACTCCAGATGGATTAAGGACTTAAAAATAAGACCTAACATCATAAAAACTCTAGAAGAAAACCTAGGCAAAACCATTCAGGACATAGGCATAGGCAAGGACCTCATGACTAAAACACCAAAAACAATGGCAAGAAAAGCCAAAATAGACAAATGGGATCTAATTAAACTTCAGAGCTTCTGTACAGCAAAAGAAACAATCATTAGAGTGAACTGGCAACCAACAGAATGGGAAAAAATTTTTGCAATCTACCCATCTGACAAAGGGCTAATATCCAGAATCTACAAAGAACTAAAGCAGATTTACAAGAAAAAAACAAACCCAACCAAATAGTGGGCAAAGGATATGAGCAGACACATTTCAAAAGAAGACATATATGAGGCCAACAAACATATGAAAAAATGTTCATCATCACTGGTCATTAGAGAAATGCAAATCAAAACCACACTGAGATACCATCTCACACCAGTTAGAATGGCGATCATTAAAAAATCTAGAGACAACAGATGCTGGAGAGGATGTGGAGAAATAGGAACATTTTTACACAGTTGGTGGGAGTGTAAATTAGTTCAACCATTGTGGAAGACAGTGTGGTGATTCCTCAAGGATCTAGAAATAGAAATTCCATTTTTCCCAGCAATCCCATTACTGAGTATATACCCAAAGTACTATAAATCATTCTGTTATAAAGGTACATGAACATGCATGTTCATCGCGGCACTGTTTACAGTAGCAAAGACCTGGAACCAACTCAAATGCCCATCAGTGATAGACTGGGCAAAGAAAATGTGGCATATATACACCATGGAATACTATGCAGCCATAAAAAATGATGCATTTGTGTCCTTTGTAGGGACAGGATGAACCTGGAAACCATAATTCTCAGCAAACTGACACAAGAACAGAAAATCAAACACCACATGTTCTCATTCATAGGTGGGTGTTGAACAATGGGAACACCTGGTCACAAATAGGGGAGCATCACACACTGGGGTCCGTTGCAGGGGGCTACGGTAGGGATGGTGGGAGGGAAGATGGGGGAGGGATAACGTGGGGAGAAATGTCAGGTGTAAGTGATGGGGGAATGTTGGCAACAAACCACCTTGCCATGAATATATCTGTGCAACAATCTTGCATGATCTGCACATGTACCCCAGAATCTAAAGTACAAAAGAAAATTTCACTAATCTTGCTAGAGACTGACATGCATATTCCAAAAATACAGAGAATTCTGGCTAGATATAACATAAGATGACCATTACCAAGGCATAAAGAAAAAAAAAATCTTAAAGACAGCTAGAGACAATGGGTCAAGTTACATACAGAGGGAGCCCCATTAGGCTAGCAGAAGATCAGGGGAAATCTCACAAGCCAGAAAACATTGAGGGCCTATTTTCAGTGTTCTTAGAGAAAAATTCCAACCAAGAATTTTATATCCCGCCAAATTTATATGCACATAAATATATATGTAGACAACATTACAGCACTCAGATTCATAAAACGAATTTTTCTGGGGCTATGAAAAGATGTAGGCAACCACATAATAATAATGAAGGATTTTAACACCCCATTGATAGTGTTAAATAGATCATGGAGGCAGAAAACTAACAAAGAAATTTTGGATTTAAACAACATTTGACCAGTGAACAGAATATACATTCTTCTCATCGGCACGTGAAACATATTATAAGGTTGACCACGTGCTTGGTCATAAAGCAATTCTCAATAAATTCAAAAATACTGAAATCATACAAAGCTCATGCTTGGACCACAATGCTATAAAAACGGAAATCAATTATCAAGAAGATTTCTGAAAACTACATAAATACATGAAAATGGAACAACTTGTTCCCAAATAACTGTTTGAAATTAATGAAAATAACGACATGAATAACCAAAATCTCTGGTATGTAGCCAAAGCTGTGTTAAAAGGAAAGTTAATAGCCCTAAATGTCTTCATCAAGAAGTTGGAAAGATCTCAAATAAACAATCTAATGCACCTAAAAGAATTAGAAACAAAACAAAACAACCGACCCTAAAGCTAGCAAAATGAATGAAATAATTAAAATTAGAGAATAACTTAATAAAATTAAGATACAAAATTTCATATAAAATCAATGAAACTTTCAAATAATTTGTTCTAAAAAAAATAGATTGATATACTGTTAGCTAGAGTAAAAAAGGAAAAAAAAACCCAGAAGATTCAAATTAGTCCAATAAGAAACGACAAAGAGGACATGACAACTGATCCCATGGAAAAACAAAAGATCATCAGAGATACTATAAAAAAAATCTATGCACATAGAAATATGTAGGAAAACAGCTAACCAAGGAGGTGAAAAATCTCTACAAGGAGAACTACAAAACTCTGCTGAAAGAAATCAGAAATGACACAGATAAATGGAAAAACATTTCACTCATGAATTGAAAAAATCAACACCATTAAAATAGTGATACTGCCCAAAACCATTTACAGATTCCACACTACTCCTATCAAACTACCAACATTGTTCCTCACTAAATCAGAAAAAAAAAATTCTAAAATATACATGGAACAGAAAAAGATCCTGAATAGCCAAAGCAATCCTAAGCAAAAGGAATAAGGCCAGAGGCATTACACTACCCAATTTCAAACTATACTATAAGGCTATAGTAGCCAAACAGCAAGGTACTGGTACAAAAACAGGCACATATACCAACAGAATAGAATAGAGAACTGAGAAATAAAGCTCCATACCTATAAATATCTGATTATTGACAAGGCCAGTTAAAACAAGCAATGAGGAAAGAATTTCCTATTCAATAAATGGTGCTGAGATAACTGGCTAGTTATATGCAGAATAATTAAACTAAACCCATACCTCTCACTGTATACAAAAATTGACTCAAGGTAGATTAAAAATTTAAATGTAAGAACTCAAAGTATAAACATCCCATAAGAAAATCTAAGAAGAATCTTTCTCGACATTTGCTCTGACAAAGAATTTTTTGTTAAGTCCCCAAAAGCAAGTGCAACAAAGATAAAAATTGACAAGTGGGATGTATTTAAACTAATGTTTCTGCATAACAAAAGAAACTATTAACAGAGTAAATAGACAACCTACACAATGGGAGAAAATATTTGCAAACTGTGTATCCACCGAAATCTAATATTCAGAATGTCTAAGGAACTTAAATAAATCAATGAGAAAAAAAAATAACTCCATTAAAAATGACCAAATAACATCAGGAGACACTTCTCAAAAGAATGAATACAAGCAGCCAACAAACATATGAAAAAATGCTCATCACCACTGATCATCAGAGAAATGTAAATCAAAACCACAATGGAATACCATCTCCCACCAGTCGGAATGACTATTTTTAAATAGTCATAAAACAACAGATGCTGGTGAGGCTGCAGAGAAAAGAGAATGCTTATATACTGCTGGTGGGAATGCAAATTAGTTCTGCTGCTGTGGAATGCAGTTTG
The DNA here is from genome assembly GCA_963573385.1 of Cacajao melanocephalus. Lineage (NCBI taxonomy): Eukaryota > Metazoa > Chordata > Mammalia > Primates > Pitheciidae > Cacajao > Cacajao melanocephalus. The sequence continues at coordinate 29,299 of CAUYLG010007890.1, read as the reverse complement.
GAGATTTCTCAAAGAATTTAAAACAGCTACCATCTGACCCAGCAATCCCATTTCTGGGTATATACTCACCAGAAAATAGATTGTTATACCAAAACCACACATGCACTTCTATGTTCATTGCTGTACTAATTACAATAGCACAGCCATGGAATCAACCTAGAAACACATCAATGGTGGTTTGAGTAAAGATACACCATGGAATACTACACAGCTATAAAAATAATGAAATTATGTATTTTGCAGCAACATGGATGCAGCTGGAGGCCATAATCTTAAGCAAATGAACACAGGAACAGAAAATCAAATACCGCATGTTTTCACTTATAAGTGGAAGCTAAACACTGAGCACATATGGACATAAACATGGAAACAACAAACAATGTAGACTACTAGAGTGGTGGAGGGGAGACATGGGTTGAAATACTACTTCTTAGATATTACGCTCACTACTTGGGTGCAGTATACCCGTAAAATAATCCTACACACATACCGCCTGTATCTAAAATAAAAGTTGAAATTTTAAAAAGAAAACGAAAAGAAACAATTATATTTATTACATGCAAGTAAGTAAATGATAGCACTACTTGTAATTACCAAATTGATTATGTGTTAATGAATTAACACTGGGTGGTTTTCAAATTACTTGATCAAATTTCCTAAATGGGATAAAAGCCTTCCTGCTGAAATATATTTTCAATAATGACTTTGCTTAGAAAATATTTTTTTCATAGATAAAGCAAAAGTAAATCTTTACCTCAATCCATTTCAAGATCTTGAGACATTGTGAATAGCAGAATTTGTATTATTTACTGCATTTAAGGAAAGATAAAATATGTAAACATTTAACACATAAAATACAACTACTGTACTGGCACTTTTAGTCAATCTTTGTGGATATATGGTTATACAGCGTCTACATGCATTTATGTATTTTCTAATGTCATTGGTATCAACATAATGATTTCCAGTGTTTTGGAACTCTGGAAATGAGAGAGAGAGAGAGAGAGAGATTGAGAGAGAGAGAGGAGAGGAAGAATTTTAGATTCTAAATAGAAAGAAAAGGTCTACTTCTATTTACTCTAGGTTTTCAATCTTATGCTTCTTTCATTCTATTAATAAACAAACTCCACAATCCCTCTTTCGAGTTAAAAAGCATTTAAATTAGAATCTAGAAGTATTTGTCCTTCAAAATTTACTTACAGGGAAAATATATACTCACATAAAAATTGAAAAGCACATTTTTCCTTAATTCCAGCCAACACTACAATTAATAGTTAATTCTTTAAATAATTTCTCTAAGATATTACTTTCTTAAAGTATGTAACAAATTCGCTACAAGGAAATATAACCAACTATATTCAAATATATTTCATTAGAGACACTTAGAAAAACATGAAGCAAGTGGAATCTACATTACAAAGCCCGATATACTCCTCTTGGACCCAGAAAGTCCCAGAGACGTCATCTGCATTGACAAAGGCCAAACTCAACTGAAAGAGATTCTAGAAGATTCTCCTGCCAGGATTCTGCTCCTCTAAATGAACCTGATTATAAAATGTCTACTTATGTGAAAGAAAACTACATTTTAATTGCAATTTCTGCAATTGTAAATTATGCTTGAAATGACTATTCTTATCAGAGAGTTTCGGAGCTAAGAAATGTCTTTTATGCTATGGATGAGAGAAAGAGACCCAGCAAACTATGGACTCAGTCTCACTTTATGGCAAAGTTCAGTCTATAAACATGTCTACTAACTTTGAACTGAGGGCATTTTTCATCATTTTACAAGGCTTTCCACCTATTAGCTTCAGGTTTACTACTATAGAAAGATCTTTCCATTGAAATTTCCCTTTGCTGGTAAAGTCTTAGTGATACAAAATCAACATACAAAATCAGTAGCATTTCTATACACCTATAACCTCCGAGCTGAGAACCAAATCAAGAACACAATTCCATTTACAATAGCCACACACAAAAACATGCCTAGGAATACACCTGAGGTAAAAGATCTCTAGAAAGAGAACCACACAACACTGCTGAAAGAAATCAGAAATGACACAAACAAATAGAAAAGCATTCCATTCTTATGGGTTGGAAGAATCAATATTATTAAAATCGTCATACTGCCCAAAGCAATCTACAGATTCAATGCTAATCCTATCAAATTACCAACCTTATTTTTCATAGAATTAGAAAAAATGTATTCTAAAATTTGTATGAAATCAAAAAAGAACCTGAATAGCCAAGGCAATCCTATAAATAAGAATAAACTTGGAGGTATCACATTATCCAACTCTAAACTATACCATAAGGTTATAGTAATCAAAACAGCATTGTACTGGTATAAAAATAGACACACAGACCAATGGAACAGAATAGAGACCCCTGAAATAAAGCTGTACACCCACAACTGACTTATCTTTGACAGAGTAAACAAAAAGCAATAGGGAAAGGATACCCTATTCAACAATAAGGTATCCTATAATTGGGTGCTGGGAAAACTGACTAACCATATGCAGAAGAATGAAACTGGATACCTAACTCTCAGCATATACAAAAATTAACTCAACATGGATTAAAGACTTAAATGTAAGACCTCAAACTATAAAAATTATAATTGATCATTTTAAACAGAATGAGAAAAAATATTCACAAACTACGCATCTGACAAAGGACTAATAACCAGAACCTATAAGACACTTAAACAAATCAACAAGCAAAAAGAAAAAAAAAAAAAGAAAAAAAACCAACCCATTAAAGAGCGGGCAAAGAACATAAACAGACACTTCTCAATAGAAGATATATATGTGGTCAAGAAACACACGAAAAAATGATCAACAGAGATGTGAATCAAAACCACAGTGAGACACAATCTCACAACAGTCAAAATGGCTATTATTAAAAAGTCAAAAATTTACAGATGTTAGTGAGGTTGGGGAGACAAGAAAACACTTATATACTGTTGGTGGAAAAGCAAATTAGTTCAGCCCCTGTGGAATGCAATTTGGATATTTCTCTAAGAAGTAATAGTAGAATTACCATTTGACACAGCAATCCTTTTCCTTGGTATATACCCAAAAGAAAATAAATTGCTCTATCATAAAAATATATGCACTTGTATGTTCATTACAGCACTATTCCCAGTAGCAAGACATGGAATCAACTGAGATGCCCATCAGTGGTGGACTGGGTAAAGAGGATGTGGCACATAAACATTATAGAATACTATACGGCCATGAAAAATAATGAAATAATGTCCTTTACGGTAACATGCATACAGTTGTAGGCCATTGTGCTAAGTGAAATAAGGCAGAAAAAAAAATGAAATATCTCAAGTTCTCACAAGTGGGATCTAAACATTGAGTACACATGGACACACAGGAATACTAATCACTAGGAATTTCAAAGATGCAGGCTAGGAAGAAGGTAAAAGGTTGAAAACTAACTTTTGAGTACTATGTTACTACCTGGGTGATGGAACCAGTAGAGCCTAAACCTCAGCATCACGCAATATATCAGTGTAACAAACTTCCACATGTACTCGAAAATCTAAAACTGAAAAAACAAAAACAAAACCTCTATAATTTATTAAAACCTTTCTCTGGAAAGAAAAAGAAAAGAAAAGAAATTTCTATTTGTTGGTCAAGTAATTAACTAACTGGAGGCAGTACGTATACTCAGGACTTTGAGAATAAAAGAGAATTAAAGAAAAGGTACAATATATGTGTGCATGTCATTTTGGGAAAATACATGATCTCTGGGTATGAAACAGTTCAATCAGAAAATCTCCCATTGCTGATTCTGGGCAGAGGAGACTAACTTGGATCCATCCACACACAAAAAAAACAGCATCTTTAAAGTGGCACTGAAACTGGAATTTACCTTCTCTGCAGCCGACATTCACAGAAATACATGGCAAACTGTCAACATCTATAATGTAAGTTTCTTGAGCATAGGCCATGTGCCTCATATAGCCATGTGCCTTTATCCTCACACAATTGCTAGCAAAGACTGGGATTTTCACAAATACTCATTGATTTGTGTGAATTTGGGGCAGGAGGAACAGGCGGAAAACGTGGTATTCTTTTACGTATATATGTATTACCGAAAGAAGTCCATCATTTTACTGTGGCTAGCACCTATCTGTGGAGATAGATAACCATCACTGTGGAGATCTCTTTTAGTTTGAGGAATAATTATGTAGTAATGTAATCACACAAATATAAAACAATAGATAACTATTACCCTAGGAGGAAGAGTAAGGAATCTTTTGTGACTTGACAAAACTGCCGTATGCAGCAGTCACTTGAGAAGGAAAGAGTAGACCCACATTGCGTAGGACCCAAAGAAACTTCTGGGAGGGAGGTTTATCTGGCCTACTCTCTTTCATGATTTAAATTCTAGGATAGGTTAAAATGTTCCTAAATATTTTAAATAGCAGAAAAGGTCACAAAGAAGATATTTTGAGAGACAGGAAAGTAATAATCATAGCGGAAGCATTTAGGAATTTTGCCCCCAAAATTAAGAATGGGGTCAGAAACACATCTTAAAAGAAATTTAGGGAACCAATAATGTGCTGTATTTATGGGTATTTAATTCACCTTTATTATTACCATTACTACTATTACTTCTATTGCTATTATTTTAGCAAGCCTAAAAAGTGACCTAAACCAGATGTGGCTGAGAGGAAGTAAAACCAGTGTTAAAGGCTTATTGTGTCTCAAAGAAAATTTGAGAAAATTTGCTTTAACTAGATTAAAATGGGCCAATTTAAGAGGCTCAAATATTATAATAAATGGAATATGTGTCCATTTTTTAAAGCTTTCATTTTAGGTTCAGGGGTACAGGCGCAGGTTTGTTTTATAGGTATTTATAAATTCATGTCATGGGGTTGGTTATACAGATTATGTCATCACCCAGCTACTAAGCCTAGTACCCATGAGTTATTATTTCTGATCCTCTCCCTCCTCCCATCTGCCACCCTCAAGTAGGCTGCCTTATAATTTGTTGTTCTCTCTGTGATGGAATACAAATTAAATTGATGGTAAACTTTGATATTCTTAAGATTTGGTAAAATTCAGTAAAAATTTAATGGGGATTTTAATGTCAAATCAATAAGCTAGCCAAAACAGTAATGATTAGAAAACAAGCAATTTTCAGATATTGCTTAAATGAAAAATAATATTTATATAAAGAAATATAATATTCATCAATGTGCCATGCACACCTCTTCTGTATAACTAACCGAATCACCTTTAGATTTCTATTTGTACCTTCCAAATAACAGACTTGTCTGGGATTACTTCATACCAATAACATTATCCTTTTCTTTTCCATCCTCGTTTACACCTTTTGAATTCATTACCAAGTGAGATGCCATTTAAATTAAGAGAGTTCTCAAACTCCTTTTCCAAACTGTAATAATAAAACCTGCTTTCAGTTTAGCAATAGAGGAAAATATTTTTATAGGATCTCTGGCATGTCAGTTTATCTGGCTGGAAACCTCTGTGGCTATGGTGCCTTTGTCTGAGTTCTTGTCCTGCATCCAGGAAGAATGAGGTATGCAGACAAGAAAAGGGTGAAGAAGATGAGAGTTTTATTTAGAGTTAGAACAGCTGAGAGGAGACATACAATGGGTAGCTCCTCTCTGTAGGCAGGTCTTCCCATGGAGTGTTCAGCACTCAGCAGCGTGGAGGCCCTGAAGAGGGTGGATCCCCTCTGCAGGCAGGTCATTCAGATGCCTCTGCAGGTCTCTGAAGCTCTCAGCAGAGACAATGGCTCCTCTCTGTCAGTTTCTGAAGCTCTCATTAGAGTGTAGCTTCTCTCTACCAGCAGGTCATCTCTGTAGCTCTCTGTGGAGAAGGTACTCCTCTCTGCAGCTGTTCATCTTATCCCCTCATCTCTCTGCCTTCTCTGCTGGCTGTCCTCTGCCCTGCTCTGGCGGAGCCCAAGGTTTTGTGGACCTCAGAGGGGAGGAGGTGCATGCCTGTTTGTTGATAGGTGGCCATGAGCTGACCAGAAGAGGCACCATGAGTCCCCACTCCAGTCTGCAGGACTGGCCCCCATTGTTCAGGCCCTCCTTGGCCTGAAGGTGGGGCCTTACTGGGGACCTGCCTCCTTCCCCCCAGGACTCTGTCTGCCTCCCACTGCCATTCAAGGCCCCAGAGCTCAGCCCCAACCCCACTCAGATGGGGGCAGATGCCAGGAGCTGAGGGAGGCCAAGCTGTGGGAGCAGACTCCCCTGAGCCTGCAAACATGAGGACGAGGGTTGGGGGAGTCTTTTCTGGGGCCCCTGAGCATGCAGGCAGCAGAGATGCTGGGCCCTGCGCTGCAGCTGCACCAGGGAGGCAGATCTCGACTGCTCCCGGCCCTCCTGCAAGAGCACAGGGAGGCTCAGATCCACAGCTGCAGTTTTGGAGACTGCCTGCTCTATAGAGCTGAACAGAGCAAGGGGCCTCGGTTTGCGCAGCTACAGCTACAGCCACAGCTGAGGAGCTCCTGCTCCAACTGAGAAAAGGCAGGGCTTTTTCCAGCCCCATGGAGTACTCAACCCAAGCAGTGCCTCAGCCACTGCCATCAATATTAGCATTAGTCTTACTTTTTTGTCCTCATCTTAGAATATGAAATATTTGACAGCCCTGCTATTGCAAGGTTACAGTTAAATAAGAACTCTTAATATAAGAATATTTACATGCTTTTTAGATTTTAATTACTATAGAGAACAAATATGGTAAGAAAAACTTTCAGAAGTATAAGACGTGGAAATTTAAGGAGATTTTGTTCTTTTTAAAAATTTCAATTTGTTAGGTAATATTCTTTGGCAGTTTGGATAGAATTATACACATAGTTATAAAGTCATATAAAAATTAAAACATAAAACAATAAAAATTATTCACAATTAAGTGAATTATGAATAATTGTGGTTGCTTAGGAAAAGATGCAGTAATAGGGAAATGCTAAATAGAAATGCAGGCAGAATTTTAATTCTGCATTTATTTTGTTTTAAAAATGAATGAAAGGTATTCTTTCCAGGGATAATAAACTAGAAATCACCTATCTGGATAAATAAAAGCAGCAGATAATCAAGTTACATAGCAACTGAAATTAATATGTGGTTAATAGCATTCATCTGCTTTCTTTGCTTGGAAACTGTGTCGGTCTTTCATTCTTCATAAATATCAATGATTTACTGAAAGAAAGCTTACAAGTACTTAAAGTCTCATTGCATTATGTTTACTAATCTGTGTGAACTTTGATTCCCTTATTAGCAGAGTTTGTGATAATGCAGTAGCTGGATCAAACCTGGATCTGCCTACTCCAATCTCATTTGAACTCATAATCTCCCCTTACATCTGTGGGGTGTCTAGATGATCATATAGACACTCATTTTAATAAAGCAGTTCAATTAAAATATTTATTAGCAAGGACCCCATGGGAGAAGCCACAATGTGGAAAGACTTGGCTGAGAGGGGTAAAGAAATTAAGTCAAATTCATTAGCCCTAAAAAACTAACACAATATTCCACAAAACAATCAGGAATCAGCATGAGCAGAGACTTAGTAGACAATGCCACATGTTGAGTCCATTTTCTAAATACTGCATTTTTATTAGTGATTGCTATACATACATTTAGATTGTACATGTTATTGACATGTCATGTCAATATGTTTTCAAGTGCCTGAAATAAGACAAGAGATGCTGGAGAGGATGTGGAGAAATAGGAACACTCTTACACAGTTGGTGGGAGTGTAAATTAGTTCAACCACTGTGGAAGACAGTGTGGCGATTTCTCAAGGATCTAGAAATAGAAATTCCATCTCACCCAGCAATCCCATTACTGGGCATATACCCAAAAAACTATAAATCACTCTACTATAAAGACACATGCACACATATGTTCACTGCAGTCCTGTCTACAATAGTAAAGACCTGGAACCAACCCAAATGCCCATGAATGATAGACTGGATAAAGAAAATGTGGTACATATACACCATGGAAGACTATGCAGCCATAAAAAAGATGAGTTCATGTCCTTTGTAGGGACTTGGATGAATCTGGAAACCATCATTCTCAGCAAACTGACACAAGAACAGAAAGCCAAACACTGCATGTTCTCACTCATAGGTGGGTGAACTATGAGAACATGTGGACTCAGGAAGAGGAGCCATTGGGAGGGGTAGGGGAGAGATAGCAGGGGGTGGGGAGAGAGGAGAGGGAGGGATAACATGGGGAGAAATGCCAGATATAGTATGCACCTAAAGTTAAATAAATAAACAAACAAATAAACAAATAAAAAGAAAGGCATTATTAGTTTAGTATTAAATTTGGTACTAATATTTTAGATATTTATCCTACTCGTGGGGAGAAAATCAAATGCATATAAAAGACCTGGAAAATAATATAAACCAATCGTAACGTCCTATACTCTAGAAGGATATTGTGGAAGTAGTAGAGTTTAGTAGTCCGAAGTAAAATCCCAACTCCACCAATTATTATTAATTGTTTGACGTGAGGATAGTTGGCCTATAGGCTTCAATTTTTGTTATCTGTAAAGTGACTTTAATAGTAAAAATTTCCCATAAGCTTATTAGAACAATTAAATGAAGTAGATAAAGCACCTAACTTAAACTTGCAACAAAAATAGTTGGAGATAATAATGTTAGTAATGATTATAATGATATACCTAAACAGAACTCCCTCTTGCTGCAAACAAATACAAGTAATATAGATGAAACATACTGAAGCAAATCTGACGTTTAATTCCAGGCAAGATGTAAATAATCAACTCACAAAAATAAATGCTTGCAGCATCACAGAAAAAGAAATTATAATTTCAAAACTATCAGCGAACTGTAGAAACAATGAAAACTAGAAAAATTAAATTTCAAGAGAGGGGTAAAATGTCCAGATGTAAGGTAAAATGATAGCTGATCTTTCCCTGTAGTATCTGCTAATTATAGGTACAGGCTAGAGGTTGAGAACCACAGGTTGCTTTTGCTAGAAAGAGAAACATAAAAATCTGTTAGTAATCACAGAGATGGGAGTGACAAAATTGGAAAACTCAAGAGACTGTAAACAAAAGTTCACTTTCCTCCACGTGAGACATTTTTTGAGTTGTGAGGCTGCTCTGGGGAAGCAAATAAGTTAAACTGAATTCTGTGGAAAAAGCAGACTAGCCGACAGTTTCATGGGCCTTAGAGAGTAAAGACCTATTAGAATCAGAAGATACAATTTTTTTCAAAAAGGTAAACAAGAAACAAAATTCTTAGAAAGAGTTTTAAATAAATTTGTAAACTGACAGTAAGTATCCACAGGCACTTTTTCCCTAGAAACATTTTTTAATGTTGAGCATAGGTGGAGGCTAACAATTCAGGCTTGGAGCTAGCAGAGGGCTGCTGCTGAGATACCAAGAAACCAACCAACACTTTGGTGTTGTGTTGAGCCAGACTGTTAAAATTGGACACATGAGGACACCAAACACAATGCCAGTCTTTTCCTCAAGACCAGATTTTGAAGTTTTATGGAGTGTGAGGCTAAAGAGCTATGTTTAAAACCTCTGATCAGCACAGGTAGTATCTGCAGTGTTTCTGCTACAGATCTTTGATGGAGGCAAAGATCCATCAATTTCTCACTTGAAATCTGTAGTGGCAATGCCCTAGGAATCAGGAAGACCCAGGTATAGATTGAGTCTTAAGAAAATTACAACCCAGCCTCAACACAACCTAATTCCTAATTATATTGATATGGTAAGCCCTCCAACCTTATTCTACCTTAAATTTTATGTTCTAAAGAGAGGAAGTGTTTAATTATTTCTGATGGAAGAGAATGTCATCTGGAGGGTATACGGATTTTCATATACACAATTTCTGACATACGGTAGCAGTAGTAGAAAATAAAAGCAAATTTGTAAATGATTCATATAACCCATATTTTGAAGTAGCAGAGACATACTTAAGCATAATTATCACTAATATATTTATGAAAATATATTTTAAAATTGGGCAAAAATCAGAAAAAAGATGAGGAAAAATAATATAGAACTGAAATCCATACGAAATAAGCAAATCAGTATTCTAGAACTAAAAATACAATATCTGAATTAAGAAAATAATCAGGGACTTAGCAACAGACTAGAAACAAATGAAGACAATAAACAAAAAGACAAATCAATAGAAAATAATGAAATTAAACTATAGAGAGAAGTAATAACGTGACTTAAAAAAGTAAGAAAAGAGTAAGAGGAAAATATAGAACATGCTCAAAGTTTGTAATTATGGGAAAGTGAAATTCTAGAAAGGCAGAACAGAGAAAATGGGGCAAAAACAATATGCAAAGAGATAAAGCAGAAGAATTTTTCAAAATTGATTGAAGACATACATTTACAGAGACATAAAGCCTAACTAACCAGGATAAATACAAAAAGGCACACAGCTAGGCTCATCATAATATAAATGCTAAACACTCAGACAAATTAATAATTAAAATGCAACAAGAGGAAAGAAGATTAGAGGTACAGTAATAAGAATGACATCTGACTTCTCAAAAGAAGTAATATATGCCAGAAGACAATGGAAAGAAATCTTAAAGTGCTTAAAGAAAATAATTACCAACCTAAAATTCTATATCAAACACAAATATCTTTCAATAGGACAGGTAAAATAAGAATTTTATCTGACAAAGAACACCTAATAGAAGTGCTTTTTAATAGGCCTATAATAATATAAACTAAAAAGAGTTCTTTAGGCTGAAGGAAAATGGTCCCAAATGTAAATACGGACATGCAGGAATAAATGAAGAACACTGGAAAGTATAAATATGTGGATAAATAAAACCGTGTATTTACTATACAAAACATTAATAGTAATGGCTTTTGTAGTTTCAAATGTAGGGAGGACTAAAATGCATGGCAACAATAATGCAAAAGATCAGAGAATGGAAAATGGAGATTATATGCTGTAAGCATCTACATTATTAAGAAACTATTAAAAATAATAGTTTGCATTAGATTTCAAAAAAGTTAAAGATATATTTTGTAATCTCGAAGATGCCCACAAAAAGAAGAATCAAAGATATATAATTAACAAATTAATTCAAAGAAAACATGAAACAATAAATATTATGAAAAAACTAAAAATACATACCTGAATATGAAAGAAAAGGAAATCACTCGGGGTAGAAAAAAGAAGAATCAAATCTAGAATAGAAAACTTGTGATTCTCTAGATAAATCTGTAGCCCCAGAAGAATGTCAGACCAGTATGAACCCTGATAGCTAGGCTTCTGAGTTTTGTCTTGAGTTTTGAATATCCATACAGATCGAGGAACATGACTTTTGGACCCACGTGGGGCTGCACATTGAAAGAGAGATTTCTGCATGGAGCTGAGACTCTACATGTGCTGGGTTCTCATGGAAAGAACAATTAGAAAGACCCTATTCCTCTGCTCAGGAAAGTAATACCAAAAGTTTCCTTTCCCTTAGGTTTACGATGAGGCAAGGCAAGGCACAGCATGACAAGACAAGACAAAAAAAGGTTTATTTGTGAAACTTAATTCCAGGACTTCATCATATGAAAACTGGAAATTATATTTACACAAACATAAAATCTAATCATGGACTTCTTAAAGCTGGAGTTCATCAAGGAAAAGTTATTCTTGTCTAATTTAAATGAGTCTGAAAGAATTGGACTTCCAGGAAATAATATGTCTCTTTTAAAATTGGCTAAACTTCCAAAATTAGAAAAAAAACACACACACACACAAGGGGACATGATCCACCAAGAAATATGGTCAACGGTCCTAATAAATTAGAGAATCTGCATGCTAATGACTTGTGTTAATATTAGTTAGGCCACAAAATAAGTATACTTAAAATGATAAAAGAAATATAAGAGGAAATAGAAAGCAGAGTGAAAGAAAAAAAATATATAATCTAAGAAAGAATAAGTTATTTTAAAGGAACCAAATAGAACTTATATAAATGTGAGGAAAATAATTGTCGATAGAACTGAATACTCATCTACATTAGCATTTAAAGCAACATTTCTATTTAAGATATTTTCAAATAAAGATAGATAATTGGTGACTCCAAGACCATTGATTAAAAAAAAACTGAGTGACTTATAGAAGAAAAATATTGTACCCCCAACAAGGAATAGGATGCCAAAAGACATGGGTAGCAGAGAGACTGCAAAATATGTGTGTATATGTTTGTGTGTATAGATAGATATGTGTTTGTGTGTGCGTGTCTACATATATGTGTGTGTGTGTGTATATATATGTGTGTGTATATATATATGTGTGTATATACACAGAGAGAGAGAGAGAGAGGTGTCTGTGTTTGTGTGTGTATACACATATAGGTGGAAATTCTCACCTTTTTTTCTCTATATTATGACCAGAGAAAATATTTCAAACAATTGTTTAGGTGAACTAACACTTTAAAGATCTCGTTAAATTATTCATTATCTTCTGATTTTGAAAAGTGGTTTCTGTTTCTTACTTCCCCAAGAAGAAAGCTTGAGACTAAATCCTTTTTTGAAAAGTGTTTTTTTTCTTTGCTTCCCAAGAAAGCTTAAGAGACTAAATCCGTTTCTCTCATCTGAACACAAGGTTACTTTTATCTTCATTTTTGATTATTAATAATATTAAATTTGCCACAAATAAATTATATTTTCAATAGGAAAAACAAGACATAGGTAGATACAAATATAGATATATGTCCATGTATACATACATGACACATATGCTAGATATAATTTTAATCTTAAAAAGAATTATTTTTCTACACATGTATACATTTTGTTTAGTAATTCAAAGATTTTAATGGAAGGTCAGTCTTTTGTTGTACGGAATATAAAGCTTGTATTTATAAAAGAAATATTTTTTAACTCTTATCAGAACTTAATAAACCTATGTTCTAGTTAATGTCATCTTTAATCCTTCATTTTACTAATGCTGTTAAGTGTATTACAGGAAATAATTATAACAACACATGCATGCACATTCGTTTAGTTCACTTATGCTGGTTCTGGGCCACCTAAAATGTAATTTAAAATTCATAAGTGTTATGAATTGGTAATTTGGCTCATAGATTGTACTATCTCCACTTCCAAAATTACCAGGGTGGTTGGAAAATTACATAATGGGGTGATTTATATTTTCTACTGTTTTTGCTTCTCCTCCAATTGGATGTGCTAATGAGCAAGGTCATGAATAAAAGGTTAGCAGTAATAAAAAAATAGTAACAGCAAGAGATATGAATAATCCTCAAACTGAATAGTTGCCGTTAATTTAAAACTGATGCTTTTTAGAACAGGCTTTAAAGCATGTTGAAATGAAGCATTTTTAAAATTGTAAAATGTTTTGAGAAAGATATATCCTGCAAGTTGGCCCTTGCATGTCAAATTTTCTAGTATTACATGTTGAAGAAAACATCATGACTTTTCAATTTTCCAACACCCATATGACTCACAAATATGAAATAACTTATATGGAAGAACTGGCTTAATATTTCACTGAATTACAATGAAATAAACCACCTTCAAAAAACTCAAGTCAAGCTTTTAAAAAGTTCACCTAAATTTTATCTATATGTAGTTATTTCAAACATTCTAAGAAATCACTGAACTTTAGCATGGCAAAATATTCCTTCAATTTCTGCAGAAAAAGTAAATCCTAATCACATCCAGACTTCTTGACTAGGAAAATATTGGAACTGAATACTGAAATAAAAAGTATATATTCAAAAATTATCAGAGATATACACATCTTTTAAAAATTTAGGAGATGGGAGCCAAGATGGCTGACTGTATGCAGCCAGGAGCAACATCTGCCACTGAGAGACCAAGACATTAGGAAGACTGGCACACTCAGAGCAGATCTTCAGAATAAAGGCATTGAGAGTGGATGGAAGGAGGACACAGTTCCTGGGCTGAACCAGGAGGAAGCTGAGAACTGTGTACAGCGCTGCTGACCACCAGGACTGATGCCTGGCCCACAACGACTCCCGAGGAGGGAGTAAGCTGAACAGGTTAGAAGTGGCCTACTCATCCAACAGACCTCCAAAATCCTCCACAACCTACATGGACAATTGAACTGGCAGGTGGAGCTGCTTAGAGAGGTGGAAGGGGTGGGACTCCAGCCTGTGTGAAGCCCAGAGGATTTGGCATGGGAACAGCTACAGTACATCATGGCCAGTGATGCCTGTCCTGCAGGGTTTACTATGCTCCCCTAGGATGTTTTAGCTTTTGGGTGACTAATAGTAACAGAACAGAGCAGTCTTGCCTGTGGGACAGGGCCAGTGCCACCTGTCTTCCAGCTTCTCCTTGGGTCAGAGCTTGATGTGCCTGCTTGCAGCACAGCCTTGGATGCCCAACAAAAGTGCTTCTTGGGGCCCTCATCATAGTTCCTTCACAGGCAGACCGTGCTTCAGCAGAACAGACCCTGTCAACATGCACCAGCCCATCTGCTACCTGCCCCCACTGCAGCCTCCCCTCTCTGCTTTGCCAGCATGCACTCACCCCCCGCCCACCCCACTGCTTTGCCCGTGGTTGCACATAGGTAGACCTCACCTCCCCTCCTCCATCAGACATGTGTGCATGCATATTCCCCTAACCACTCCCATTGGCCTCCCCAGGCTGATGTGGGTGCATATTGCCATTCTGTTATGGCTGCTGGCACATGCAAGTGAGCCTGCATCCTTCTGCCAATGCCCCAGTAAAACACTTTGGCTGGTATCCCCATCACAGTGTTGCGGTCAAGAGACTGGGAACACCTCAGCCCCTTTAGTGAAACAGATTCCTAACCTCAAGGGACCAGAGAACAACAGTACCAGCCTCAAGAGTTAAATAATGCAGCTCAGGAGTGCTGAGCTGGTTCTTGGCTTCCAAAAATCTTCCTGAAATAAAGACAGTCAACTGAAACCACTTTATACCACAAGGAAATCCTCAAGGGCATCAAAGAAGATAAGAGCAAAAAACTCCCTCCAAAAGAAGAGCAACTTCAAAGATTAGGGGAAAATTGGCCCACATAGATGAGAAAGAACCAGTGCAAGAATTCTGGAAACTGATTGTAGTGAACTGGCAACCAAAAAAATGGGAAAATTTTTTGCTATCTACCCATCTGACAAAGGGCTACTATCCAGAATCTACAAAGAACTAAAGCAGATTTACAAGAAAAAAAAAACCCATTTAAAAATGGGTGAAGGATATGAACAGACACTTTTCAAAAGAAGACATATATGAAGCCAGCAAACATATGAAAAAATGCTCATCATCACTGGTCATTAGAGAAATACATATCAAAACCACATTGAGATACCATCTCATGCCAGTTAGAATGGCGATCATTAAAAATCTGGAGACAACAGATGCTAGAGAGGATGTGGACAAATAGGAACACTTTTACACTGTTGGTGGGAGTGTAAATTAGCTCTACCATTGTGGAAGACAGTGTGGCAATTCCTCAAGGACATATAAATAGAAATTCCATTTGACCCAGCAATCCCATTACTGGGTATATACCCAAAGAACTATAAATCATTCTACTATAAAGACACATGCACACGTATGTTCATTGCAGCACTGTGTACAATAGCAAAGACCTGGAACCAACCCAAATGCCCATCAATAATAGACTGGACAAGGAAAATGTGGCACATATACACCATGGAATACTATGTAGCCATAAAAAATGATGAATTCATGTCCTTTGTAGGGACATGGATCAATCTAGAAACCATCATTCTCAGCAAACTTACACAAGAACAGAAAATCAAACACTGCATGTTCTCACTCATAGGCGGGTGTTGAACAATGAGAACACATGGACACAGGGAGGGGAGCATCACACACTGTGGTCTGTTGGGGGGGACTAGGGGAGGGACAGTGGGAGGTGGGGAGTTGGGGAGGGATAACATGGGGAGAAATGCCTGATATAGGTGATGGGAGATGGAGGCAGCAAACCACATTGCCATGTATGTACCTATGCAACAATCCAGCATGTTCTGCACATCTATCCCAGAACCTAAAGTGCAATTATGTATATATATATACACACACACACATACACACACACACACACACACACATACATATATATATGTATATATATTTTTAATAAATGAATTCTGGAAACTGAAAAAGCCAGAGTGTCTTCTGACCTCTGAATGACTGCACTAGTTCCCTTGCAATGGTTTTTAAACAGGCAGAAATGGCTAAAATGACAGACACAGAATTCAAAATATGGATAGAAATGAAGATAATTAAGATTCAGGAGAAAGTTGAAACCCAATTCAAGGAATCTAAGGAATAAAGCGATACCAGAGCTAAAACATTAATTGGCCATCTTCAGTTTAAGAAAGAACCAAACTGAACTTAAAGAGTTTAAAAACTCGCTACAAGAGTTTTAATACAATCAAAAGCATTAACAGGAGAATTGACCACAGTATTAAAGAATCTCAGAGCCTGAAGACCAGAAGACAAAAATAAAGAAGAAAAATTAAAAAGTAAACAAAACCTCTGTAAACTATGAGATTATGTAAAGAGACAAAATGTATGACTCATTGGAGTCCCTGAAAGAGAGGCAGAGAAAACAAGTAACTTGGGAAACGTATCTGAGGACACCATCAAGGAAAATTTCCCCAACCTAGCTAGAGAGGCCAACAATCAAATTCAGGAAATGCAGAGAATCCTAGTAAGACACTTTACAAGATCATCCCCAAGATGCATAGTCAGCAGATTATCCAAGGTCAGAATGAAAGAAGAAATGTCAAAGGCAGCTAGAGAGAAGGTGCAGATCACCTACAAAGAGAACCCCAACAAGCTAACAGTTGACCTTTCAGCAGAACCCTTACAAGTCATAAGAGATAGGGGGCCTATATTTGGAGTTCTTAAAGAAAACAAATTCCAACAAAGCATTTCATATGTAGCCAAACTAAGTTTCATAAGGAAATGAGAAATAAGATTTTCAGACAAGTAAATGTAAAGAGATTTCATTACCACCAGACCTGCCTTACAAGAAGTCCTTAAGGGAGTGCTAAACACGGAAATTAAAAAAGTGTTACTGGCCATCTAAATAATAAAATTAAGCACACGGCCCACAGCCATTAGAAAGCAACTACACAGTCAAGCCTATATAACAACCATCTAACACAATGACAGGATCAAATCTGCTCATATCAATATTAACCTTACGTGTAAACAAGCTAAGCACTCCAATTAAAAGGCACAGCGTGGCAAGTTGGACAAAGAAGCAAGATCTAACTGTACACTGTCTTCAAGAGACCCATCTCACATGCAATGACACCCACAGACTCAAAGTAAAGGGATGGAGAAAAATCTACCAAGCAGAGGGAAAGCAGAAAAAAGCAGGGGTTGCTATTCTAATTTCAGAGAAAACCAACAGCAATCAAAAGAGACAAAGAAGTGCAATACGTAATATTAAAAGGTTCAATTCAACAAGAATACATACCTATCCTAAATATATGTGCATCCAACAAAGAAGCACATGGATTCATAAAACAAGGTTTTAATGACCTATGAAGTGACTTAGATTACCACACAGTAACAAAGTGAGACTTCAACACCTCATTGACAGTATTAGATCATCAAGGTAGAAAGCAAATAAAGATATTTGGGACCTGAACTCAATACTTGACTAAATGAACTGAACTTAACAGATATCTACAGAACTCTTCACACCAAAACAACAGAATATACAGTCTTCTCATTGCCCCATGGCTCATACTCTAAAATCAACCACACAATTAGCCATAAAACAATTCTCAGAAAATTAAAAAAAAAAATAAATTATATGAACCACATTCTTGAACCATAGCACAATAAAAATAGAAATCAATACTCTACAAATTGCTCAAAATTATACAATTACATGAAATCTAAACAACCTCTTCCAGAAAGACTTTTGGGTAAACAGTGAAATTAAGGCAGAAATGAAGAAATTCTTTGAAACTAATGAGAGTAAGTATATAACATGCCAGAATCTCTGGGACATAGCTAAATCAATGTGAATAGGAAAACTTACAGCACTAAAGCCCATATCAAAAAGTTAGAAAAATCTCAAATTAGCAACCTAACATCACACCTAGAGAAACTAGAAAAACAAGAGCAAAGCAACCCCAAAGCTAGCAGGAGACAAGAAATAACCATAACCAGAGCTGAGCTGAATGAAATTGGAACAAAAAAAATTCAAAAGATTAATGAATCCAGGAGTTTGTTTTTTGAAAGAAAAAATAATATTGATAGACTCCCAGCTAGACTAGTAAAAAAGAAGATGCAAATAAACACAATCAGAAATGACAAAGGGGGCATTACCACCACAGAAATACAACCCTATAGAAATACAAAAGCCCTCAGAGACTATTAAGAACACCTTTATGCACACAAAGTAAAAAACCTACAAGAAATGGATAAATTCCTGGAAACATGCAAGCTTCCAAGACTGAACCAGGAAGAAATTGAATCCCTGTACAGACCAATAACTAGTTCTAAAATTGAATCAGTAAAAAAAAGTCTATCAACCAGAAAAAGCTCAGTACCCAACGATTTACAGCAAAATTTTAGCAGATATGTAAAGAAGAGCTAGAACCATTCCTAATGAAACTGTTAGAAAAAATTTAGAGGAGGAACTCCTTCCTAACTCATTCTATGAGCAAATATCATTCTGATACCAAAACCTGGCAGAGACACAAAGAAAAGTACACTTCAGGCCAGTAATTTTGCTTAACATAGATCCAAAAATTCTCAACAAAATACTAGCAAAATGTACCCAAAGCACATCAAAAAGTGAATCTGCTACAATCATGGAGGCTTTATCCCTCGAACAGAGGGTTGGTTCAGCACACACAAATTAATAAATGCGATTCATCACATAAACAGAACTAAAAACAAAAACCACATGATCCTCTCAATAGATGCAGAAAAGGCTTTAATAAAATTCAACATCCCTTCACATTAAAAACCCTCAACACACAAGGCAGGGAAGGAACATACCTCAAAATATTAAGAGCCATCAATGACAAACCCACAGCCAGCACCATATGCTGAATGCACAAAACCTAGAAGCATTCCCTCTGAGAGCCAGAACAAGACAAGAATGCCTACCCTCACCACTCATATTCAACATGGTACTGGATGTCCTGGCCAGAGCAGTCAATTAAGGAAAATAAATAAAAGGCATGCAAATACAAAGTCAAACTATCTCTGTTTGCATGGACACAACAAAGGCAACAGCAGACACCGGGGCTAACCTGAGGTTGGAGGGTGAGAGGAGGGTGAGGATCAAAAAACTAGCTATTGGGTACTATGCTTATTACCTGAGTGACAAAATAATATGTATACCAAACCACCACCACATAGAATTTGCCTATCTAAAAAACCTGCACATGTATCCCTGAAGCTAAAATCAAAGCTAAAAACAATTTAAATGTTGATACTCCATTGCTAGTTGAATACATTATCTCAATGCTTTCTATAATGCAGCTCCAAAGTGAGGAAGATGAAGTACACCAGCACAAAATGTAATTCTCATGGAAGTGTCTTTAGACACTTAGGATCCCAGGGCTGAGTCCTTAGCAAATGGTGATACACTGATTCAATTAATTCTACAAGTGAAAAAGAGAAACAGAGGTCATTATTATGACTTAACCTTCTTGATTCTGCTAAGTACTGTATTTACGATTCTACAAATAATGAACTCTAACAATTGCTTTTTGTCCCTGGTGGTAAAGCTCCATATTAAGGGATGCCGTATAGCAAAGACACACATTGTTATCATGTTATGCATATCTGTCAATCTACATGCATGAAATAGGGTTTTCCTAGCCAGATCTCCTTATGCAGTAAGCAATTTTTTTTCTTAGGTTTTAGTTTCCCTGGATCATAGTTTCAACTATGTTACTCATAAAGAGTTCACATTTCTATTTTTATTTCTCATATTTAGGAAAATAAGAATATTTTTCATTATATTGATATACATTTCTACCTTTATTTAGGGATGATTGACCAGAGGGGAATTCACATGAGGAATCTATTTAAAAAGAAGAGCAGAAAGTATCAAGTTTAGTTCGTAGAAAAAAAATAAGATATATTCAAGAGAAACTGTGAAGTTCAGCAGGAAAGTATGGACAGATGGGAAAAATCATAGAAAATAAATGAAATGGTGGAATATTAAGCAGTTTTTGACCACAAACCTGAAGTGAGCCAATAACACAGTGGGAGCTTTACCAAGTGATGTTAAAATTTCACTAAAGGTTGAACTGCCGATGGATCTTTTCCGTGACATCCTAATGAAGGGGCTTCCACCTTGTGATAATGACATTTTGATGATAAAAACTACATGCAAATGAGAAAAGTAATAATCATGGGCAGTTTCACATGTATTCTATAAAACATTAACATGAAAGAAAGTATGGGAAGAGTTAGGGTGGGGGTGTGCCACAACAGAGCTAGTGAAGGAGGTACTGTACCACAAGGGAAGAAATTACGATAGAGGATAAAATTGAGTTATGTGTAGAAGAGTCAAATTGACCTGTGTACTTCAAAGATCCTAAATTTAAGATGAGACAACATCAGTAGGAAACAATATTATTTATTATTTATTATATATATTTTTCCCCACTGATATTGGTTAAAACAATCGTAGATCACTGGTTTTCAAGTGAGGGTGAGTATGCCACCCAGAGGACACTTGGCAATGTCTGGAGATAGTGTTGGTCATCATAAGTTGGGGGATGTGTGAAGTGGAGTCTGATGTCCTGTGAATGAAGAGTGAGGATATTGCTAAATATGCTATAATGCATTGAAGAATTCCCCACAATAAAAAATTACTTATCCCCAAATATCAATAGTATCGATGGTGCCTAAGTTGAGACACTTTGGTTTAAATAATAAATAATATTGTTTCCTACTGATGTTGTCTCATTTCTCTACTTTCCAGTATTGTTGACAGAGCATGGCCTAATAATCATGAAATTTACTTTCCTGGTAATCTGATAAAGTTGAACTGGAATTGGTTAAAAATGAGCAAAAGGCATAACAAATTTCACCAAAGTGTATATATAGATGCAAATAAGGAAATTAAAAGATGTTCAATAACAATAGCCATCAAAAATGCAAATTAAGGATATGATGAGATATAACTACACACATATTAGAGCAACAGCAATAAACAGTAGTGACAACACCAAATTCTGAAGAGAGTGTAGAGAAGCAGACCTCTTCCATATTGCTGGTAGGAATGTAAATGGTACAGTCAACCACTCTGGAAAATGGTATAGCAGCTTCTAAAAAACTAAACTACAAAAAAAACAAAAACAAAAAAACCAAAAAACCGTGAACAGGGAGACTTTTGCTTCTGGCAAGGAAGTAGCTATTTTTTTCATGAAGTACAAGTAAAACTCCCTGCCATGATTTCTAAAACAAGCACAAAGGCTCTAAAAGGGAAGGGAAGGTAGAAATGCTGGAGACATGAAGACACATAGAATCACATGGCAGTGATTTCTGTTTTTTTCTTTGTGCCTCTTATATATCACACGTCTTCCTCAAAAAGCAAGCAATACCAGAAATAGCAATGAGCATTTAAAAGGAGCCAACAAAAGCTTACTTTCTCTAGCAAAAGGATAAGAAAAGGAGTAGGCTTGTAAGAATGGTAACTTTTAGAAAATAACTGCTCTAGCAAAGCTAAACAACACAGAAAACATCGTAATCCTCAACCCTACCCATGTTAGCAAAGGCTTACTGAGGAGTCTAGAATTCCAGCCTAACCAGGTTGTACTGAGGTAACTAAATCCTCCACTGGGGCAGTATAAGGAAGTCTAAGTAGGGAGTCAAGGCTTCCAACCCTACTAGGTAGTAATGAGCTCCTCCCTCTCTTTCCCCTTCCCCATGTCAGTGGATTCTCAGGTGGTAGGGATCTTGAAATTTCACCCCCTCATGACCACTAGAGTAATGAGAAACCCCTCCTCCTCCCTGCTGAGATGGTGTCAGGACTTTCCCCACCATCAAATACCGATACAGTCACTCACCTTCCCCCCATGTTGTCAGTGAAGGCCACTTGTGGAGCAACTAGGAGGCACTCCTACACATTTCAGCCAGGGAAGCCAATAGATGCATCGTGGAGAACAAGAATTCCCACCCTGACTCAACAGTAATGAAGAGCTACTACTGTAGTTGTCAAAAAAACTCCTGTGAAGAACTTGAACTTCTCTAGCCACTTGGTAGTAATAAGATGGTGCTCCCATTTACTTGTCAAATAGTATCAGAAGAAGCCATCTAAAACAGAGGTTTAAATAAAATCTAGGGTCTCATAACACAATACCCAAAATGCCAAGGTTGCAACTGAAGATCCTCATACCAAGATCCAGAAAAATTTCAAACTGATTTTTTAAAAAGACAATTAATAAATGATGACACAAAAATTAGATATGTTAGTATTATCTGACCAAAATTTTTAATTAATTATCATCAATAGGTTTCAGTAAACAACTATGAACATACTTGAAACAAATGAAAAAGTATTCTCAGCAAAGAAATAGAAAATACAAACAGGAACCAAACAAATGTTAAAAGTAAAACATACAATAATTGAAAGTAAAAATTAAATGGTTAGACTCAACAGAAGAATGGAATGGACAGAGGAAAAAAATAACAAACTTGAACACAGAGCAACAGAAATTATCCGGTCTGAATAACAGAGAGATAAAAGAAAAAGAACAAATTCTCAGAAATCTGTGGGACTGTTAACAAAAGGTCTAAATCGATATACTCAAGAAATAATTAATGTAAAACAGGATATATCCAAAGAAATTCACACAAGATACATGGTAATAAAATCTGTGAAAACTAAAGAAAAACAAAATGTCTTTAAGCAATGAGGAAGAAAAGACATTTTACCTATAAAGGAAAGCAATTCAAATTAGAGTGGGCTTCCCATCAGAAACTATGAAGGCCAGAAAAAAGTGGCATAACATGTTGTAAACGCTAAAATAAAAATAAAAATAAAAAAAACCTTCAGGGATAAAGGGGAAACGAAGGCATTCTCAGATGAAGGAAAACTAAGAGAATTTGTTGCCAGCAGACCTACCCTAAAAGGATGGCTAAGGAAGTTTTTTAATAGAAAAGAAAACAATAAATAAAGAAATAGCAGGAAGAAAGAATAAACAGAATAAGCAAAAATATCAGTAAACACACTAGACTTTTCTTCTTTTCTTGAGTCTTCTAAATTATGTTTGACAGTTGAAGTGAAAGTCATGACAATATCTGATTTGGTTCTAAATACAGGTAGATTAAATATTTAAGACTATACTATTATAAATGGGAGAGAATAAAATGACATAAAGGCAGGTAAAATTTCTATACTTGACTGAATCTGGTGAAATGACACCAATAAACTGAGATAAGTTACATAAAATTTAATGTAATATACAAAGTAATCAACTCTAAGCTATAAAAAGATACATTAAAAACATTATAAATAGGTGAAGATGTAATTATAAAATATGTTCAAGTATCTTATAAGAAGGCAGTTAAAATAAAACAGAGCAATGAAAAACAGAAAGAACAAACATATAACAAAAATGTAAAATGGCAGACTTAGTTCCTATCAGATCAATAAATACATTAAATAGAAATGGTCTAAACATAACTGAATGCAATTAAAAGGTAGAAATTGAGAGAGTGGCTTAAAAGAAACACGACCCAACTATAAGTAATATCAGGAAACTCATTTAGAATATAACAATATAGGCAGGTTGAAATTTTTTAAAAACTGAAAAATATATTATCAAATATTAATCAAGAGTAAACAGCAAATTTCAGATAAAGTAAATATCAGAGAGAAAGAATACAAAAGAATGTTATATAATAATAATAGGATCAAGCTATTAGAAGACATAGCAATTCTAAAAGTATATGCAGTAAACAACAGCTGAAAAATATGTGGAGCAAAAACTGATAGAACTGCAAAGAAAAATAAACAAATTTGGAATTCTGATTAGAGTTATCAAATATTTCTCAATATTGGATAGAACTACTTGGCAGAAAATCTTCAAGGATATAGGAACACTCATCACCATCAACCAAGAAAATATAATTGACATTTAAAAAACATGCCATCCAAAACCAGCACAATACACATTCCTTTCAATGTCAACAGAATATGTGTCAAGATAGATCATATCCTGGTCTATAAAATAAACCTCAAAAAATATAAAAAGAAATCATACAGCATATGTTTTTTGATTGCAATGAAATCAAATTAGAAATTAATATTATAAAGATAACAAGAAAACATTGGGATAGTTGGAAACTAAACAATATATTTCTAAATAAGGGATCAAGAAGTAAAGTCTTAGGTAAATAAAAAGTACATTGAATTAAGTGAAATTAAACATATTAAAACTTGTGGGACAAAGACAAAACAGTACTGAGAGGGAAATTTATAGCACAAAGTAAATATCAATTAGGAAAGAGAAAAAGTCTCAATAATCTAAACTCTCACTCAGGAGCCTAGAAAAATGAGTAAAAGAAATCCAAAGTAGGGGGGCACCAAGATGGCCCAGAGAAGCCAACACCGGAATGCAGCTCCCAGCGAATGAGACGCAGAGGGCTAGAGGACTTCACGATTCCAAACAAGGTGCCAGGTTCATTTCTGTGGAACTGATGGGGCACTGAAATTAGGCCCAGGGAAGGAGCCACAGGGCAAGAGCCACTCAGGGGGGCAAATCAAGACAGAGTGGGCACTTCCCCAACTGAAACGTGCAGGTGGCTAGAAGGGTCAGGGGACTTAACCCCCTGGGTGCTCTGTTTGGAATCCTGTGCTTACCTCATCCCTCCTGCAACACAGTCCACAAGAGCCTTGCCAGACAGTGGGGTGCTATGGGTAGTTGATGCAAATCTGAGCAGATCCTATCACAGGATGCAGCAAGCTGTCACAGGGACCTGGGCAGGAGTTTGGACTAACGCCTGCTGGACAGACTGTCCCACAGAGGGAGGTAGAGTTGAAAGCAGGGAAACAGACCATAAGGCCTGGAAGGCCCCAGCTCCAAAGAATTCAAACTGAATCCCTCACTAGAGAGCTTGGCAGCAAATACACCAGCTTGACCCCAACCAGGAAGATCCAGCTGGGGAAGGAGAGAGGCCACTGGGAAGGCACAGCCAATCTCACCTGCAAACAAACTCCAGGGAAGGACCACCCACCCAGCAACCTGACTGAACCCGAGAGAGCCCAGCTACGCCCTCTTCAGGCCAAAAAAGATACAGCTCCAACCTCAACAGAAAAAAAAACATCACTCAAGAGACTCCTCCTGAAATCACCAACTTCAAAATTAAAGGGAGATAAATCCATGAAGATGGGAAAAAAATAGTGCAAAGTGGATAAAACCATCAAAGAACAGAACACTTCTTCTCCCAGGGATCACAACTCCTCATCATCAGGGGAACAAAAAAAGACAGAGAATAAATCTGACAAATTGACAGAGCAGGCTTCAGAAGGTGGGTAGTAACAAACTTCTTTGAGTTAAAGACCATGTTCTAACCCAATGCAAAGAAACTAAGAACCTTGAAAAAAGGTTAGACGAAATGCTAACTAGAATAACCAGCTTAGAGAAGAATATAAATGACTTGATGGAGCTGAAAAATACAGCATGAGAACTTTGAGAGGCATACACAAGTTTCAGCAGCCAAATCAATCAAGCAGAAGAAAGGATATCAGAGATAGGAGATCAAATCAATGAAATAAAACGAGAAGGCAAGATTAGAGAAAAAAGAGCAAAAAGAAATGAACAAAGCCTCCAAGTACTATGGGATTATGTGAAAAAACCTAATCTATGCTTGATTGGCATACCTGAATGTGATGGGGAGAATGAATCCAGGTTGGAAAACACTCTTCAAGATATTATCCAAGAGAACTTTTCCAACCTAACAAGGCAGGCCAACATTCAAATTCAGGAAATACAGAGAACACCACAAAGATATTCCTCAAGAACAACAACCCCAAAGCACATAATTGTCAGATTTACCAGGGTTGAAATGAAGGAAAAAATCCTAAGGGCAGCCAGAGAGAAAGGTCGAGTCACCCACAAACGAAAGACCATCAGATTCACAGTGGATCTCTTGGCAGAAACCCTGCAAGCTAGAAGGGTGTGGGGGCCAATATTCAACATCCTTAAAGAAAAGAATTTTCAACCCAGAATTTCATAACCAGCCAAACTAAGCTTCATAAGTGAAGGAGAAATAAAATTTTTTACAGATAAGCAATTGCTGAGAGATTTTGTTGCTACAAGTCCTGCCTTAGAGGAGCTACTGAAGGAAGTACTAAACAAGGGGAAAAAAAACAACCAGTACCAGCCACTGCAAAAACATACCAAATGGTAAAGAATAATGACACAATGAAGGAGCCACATCAATTAACAGGCAAAACAACCAGTCAGTAACAAAATGGCCAGATCAAATTCAAACATAATAATATTAACGTTGAATGTAAATGGCCTAAATGCCCCAATCAAAAGACACAGACTGACAAACTGGATAAAAAGTCAAGACCCATTGGTGTGCTGTCTTTAGGAGATCCATCTCACATGCAAAGAATCATATAGACTCAAAATAAAGGGATGGAAGAAGATTTAACAAGCAAATGGAGAGCAAAAATAGGCAGGGGTAGCAATCCTAGTCTCTGATAAAATGGACTTTAAAAACAAACATCAAAAGAGACAAAGAAAGACATTATATAATGGTAAAAGGATCAAAACAACAAGAAGAGCTATATATTCTAAATATTTATGCACCCAATGCAGGAGCACCCAGATACATAAAGCAAGTTCTTAAAGACCTACAAAGAGACTTAGATTCCCACACAATAATAATGAGAGACTTTAACGCTCCACTGACAATATTGGGCAGATCAACGAGACAGAAAGACAACAAGGATATCCAGGACTTGAACACAGATTTGGACCAAGCAGACCTAATAGACATTTACAGGACACTCCACCCCAAATCCACAGAATACGCATTTTCTCAGCAACACATTGCACTTACTCCAAAATTGACCATATAATTGGAAGTAAGTCACTCCTCAGGAAATGCAAAAGAATGGAAATCATAACAGTCTTTCAGACCACAGCACAATCAAATTAGATTTCAGGATTAAGAAAAGCACTCAAAACCACACAATCACATGGAAACTGAACAACTTGCTTCTGAATGGTGAATGGATAAACAATGAAATGAAGGCAGA
The DNA here is from genome assembly GCA_963573385.1 of Cacajao melanocephalus. Classification (NCBI taxonomy): domain Eukaryota; kingdom Metazoa; phylum Chordata; class Mammalia; order Primates; family Pitheciidae; genus Cacajao; species Cacajao melanocephalus. The sequence goes on along the minus strand of CAUYLG010007890.1, from coordinate 2,047 downwards.
AATAAAAATGTTATTTGCAACCAATGAGAATGAAGACACAACATACCAGATCCTGTGGAACATATTTAAAGCAGTATGTAGAGGGAAATTTATAGCAATAAATGCCCACATGAGAAACAAGGAAAGATCTAAAATTGGCACCCTATAATCACTATTGAAAGAGCTAGAGGAGCAAAATCAAAAAAATTCAAAAGCAAGCAGAAGATAAGAAATAACTAAGATCAGAGCAGAACTGAAGGAGATATAGACACAAAAAACCCTTCAAAAACTCAATAAATCCAGGAGCTAATTTTTTAAAAAGATCAACAAAATAGATCACTAGCTAGACTAATAAACAAGAAAAGAGAGAAGAATCAATTAGATGCAACAAAAAATGATAAAGGGGAGATCACCACCGATTCCTCGGAAATACAAACTACCATCAGAGGTTACTACAAACAACTCTATGCACATAAACCAGTAAATCTGGAAGAAATGGATAAATTCCTGGACACTTGCATAATCCCAAGACTAAGCCAGAAAGAAGTAGAAATGCTGAATAGACTAATAACAAGGTGTGAAGTGAAGGCAGCAATTAATAGCCTACCGACCAAAAAAAAGTCCAGGTACAGATGAGTTCACAGCTGAATTCTAAGAAAAGTACAAAGAGGAGGTGGTACCATTCCTGTTGAAACTATTCCAAACAATACAAAAAGAGGGAATCTTCCCTAACTCTTTCTATGAGACCAACATCATCCTGATACCAAAATCTGGCAGAGACACAACTAAAAAAGAAAACTACAGATCAATATCCATGATGAACATTGATGTAAAAATCTTCAATAAAATACTGGAAAACTTATTGCAACAGCATATCAAAAAGCCTATCCACCATGATCAAGTAGGCTTCACCCCGGGGATGCAAGGCTTGTTCAACATATGCAAATCTATAAACATAATTCACCACATAAACAGAAACAAAGACAAAAACCACATGATTATATCAATAGATGCAGAGAAGACCTTTGACAATATTCAACAGCCCTTTATGCTAAAAACTCTCAATAAACTAGGTATTGATGGAATGTATCTCAAAACAATAAAAGCCATTTAAGACAAACCCACAGCCAGTATCAGACTGAATGGGCAACAACTAGAAGCATTCCCTTTAAAAACTGGCACAAGACAAGGATGCCCTCTCCCACCACTCCTATTCAATATAGTATTGGAAGTGCTAGCCAGAGAAATTAGTCAAGAAAAAGAAACAAAGGGCATTCAATTAGGAAAGAAGAAGTCAAATTGTCCCAATTTGCAGATGACATGATTGTATATTTAGAAGACCCCATTGTCTCAGCCCATAACCTCCTTAAGCTGATAAGCAACTGTGGCAAAGTCTTAGGATACAAAATCAATGTGCAGAAATCACAAGCATTCCTATACAGCAATAACAGACAAACAGAGAGCCAAATCATGAGCGAACTGCCATTTACAATTGCTACAAAGAGAATAAAATACCTGGGAATACAACTAACAAAGGAAGTAAAAGATCTCTTCAAGGAGAACTACAAACCACTGATAAAGGAAATAAGAGAGGACACAAACAGATGGAAAGACATTCCATGCTCATGGTTAAGAAGAATCAATATTGTGAAAATGGCCATACTGCCCAAAGTGATTTATAGATTCAGTGCTATCCCCATCAAGCTACCAATGACCTTCTTCACAGAACTGGAAAACTGCTTTAAATTTCATATGGAACCAAAAGAGAGCCCATATAGCCAACACAATTCTAAGCAAAAAGAACAAAGCTGGAGGCCTCACACTACATGACTTCAAACTATACTACAAGGCTACAGTAATCAAAACAGCATGGTACTGTTACCAGAACAGAGATATACACCAATGGAACAGAACAGAGGCTTCAGAAGCAATGCCACACATCTACAACCATCTGATCTTTGACAGACCTGATAAAAACAAGCAGTTGGGAAAGGATTCCCTGTTTAATAAATCATGTTGGGAAAACTGGCTAGCCATATGCAGGAAGCTGAAACTGGACCCCTTCCTT